>OY856413.1:1047074696-1047097196 GCA_963693085.1 Alisma plantago-aquatica
AAAACACATTTTTTATTATGGAATAAGTAATAGAGAAATGCCTATGCAAATAGAATATACTAGAAATAGAATAAATATACCTTTACTACGAAAGGAGGACTTAATGCGGAAAATGGAAAAAATAAAAGATAGATCTAAAATAGGATGGATTCACATAGGAGCCATTCAAATGATGATCAAAGCAACTTTTAGAGAAGGAATAGATTCACCTATAAATATGGTATTAATGGATAATAGGATTAATGATAGAAGAGATGCTACGTTAGGAATATTACAAGGAAATCTTACTCATCAGAAACTAATATTTAATATTTATCCAAAGATAAGTGTAAATATTAGAGATAATAATATAAACAGAACCTTAAGTTTAATACAGGATTTTCAAAGAACAAAATTTATGAAAAAAGGATCTATTCTTTATTCGATAACATATATAATAAGCTATGCTCTTAGTAATACACATCACTCTGAAAAATTTGAAGATAAAGATATTATAATGCTTCCTAATATATTTAAAGACATAGGAAAAATTACTAAGCCAGATATAATATCTGAAATAGATATACCAGAAAACATAAACATAGATGTTTCAGAGAAACCCCTAGTAACAGATAATAAAATCCCAAGAAGATTACGATATGAGGGAAATCAATTACAATTAACAAATGGAGATAGAATAGAAGAAGCTAGAGCAAGCACAGATAGATATAACGGAAGATTACGACCAATATTAAGAAATTTGCCAAGAACGACAAGTTTAAGAATTTTAGCAGACAATAGAAATGCTAGAAATTATAAATTATATGGAAAATATTTCAATGGACAAGAATGGAATATGACTACAATATTAATAGATTCAGGGGCAGGAGCTTCATTTATTCAACAAGGAATGATACCCTATTTAGAAAAAATACCCATAGGATCACCTTATGCATATACGAATTTTGATGGACAAGAATATGAAATCACACATCAGGCCATTGTTCCAATTGAAATACAAGATATAAAAATTGATATTACGCTATATGTACAATCAGATAGTCGTAATGACGACATAGAAATTATACTAGGAATGAGTGCATTACAACAAATGGAACCATTTTCACTACAAAGGGAAGGACTATATTTTACACATAATAACCAAGAATATTTTTGGAAAAAAGACAATGACTAGTATATATAGTGTCTACATAGTAGCAGGAATTATATATGAGGAATATAAAACAGAATATTTTCATGCATTCATAGACACAGGTGCAGGAACTTGCATTGCGCGAAGACAATGTTTTCCTGAAGAATATATCACAACACTACCTACGTTATATGGAAAAGATTTTACGGGGAAAAGACATGAATTAACTCATGGAGTTAAAAAACCTAAAATCATTTTAGGAAATTATATAATTACATGTCCACCATTTTATACCCCTGAATATGCACAACAAGATATATTATTAGGAAATAACTTCACACAAAAATTTAAATTATATATACAACATCAAAATTATATTCAGTTATTAACACCCTGTGACCATTGGATTACAGTAAAAAGAATACAAAAAGCATATAAAAGAAACAAATTTAATTTTTGCAGCAAACGTGGTGATTATATTACAAATAAAAAACAACCAATAACAGGGAGAATCATTGCACAACTCAATATACAAGATATTGAGGCATTATTTGAAAAGAACTATAGTGATAATCCATTAGCCTTTTGGAATATCAGTCAAGAATGGGCTACAATCGAACTAATTGATGAAAATAAAATAATCAGAGTAAAACCCATGAGATATAATCCTGTTGATATTGAGGAATTCCGTACCCAATTACAAGAATTAGAAACATCACAACTAATACAAAAATCAAAAAGCCCACATTCTAGTCCAGCATTCATGGTAAGAAACCATGTAGAAATAAAAAGAGGAAAAGCTAGAATGGTAGTAAATTATAAGCAACTAAATCAATATACCAAGTTTGATGGATATTTTCTTCCACATAAAGAAACCTTAATAAATATGACAAGAGGAAAAAATATTTATTCAAAATTTGACTGTAAATCAGGATTTTACCAAATACGATTAGATGAAAAAAGTATACCATTAACGGCATTTAGCACTCCACAAGGACATTATGAATGGACGGTAATGCCCTTTGGATTAAAAAATGCTCCACAGATATATCAAAGAAGAATGGATAAGGTATTTGAACCATATAACTCTTTTTGTCTAGTATATGTTGATGACATTTTAATAGCCAGTAAAAATGAGGAAGAACATTATAAACATTTACAAATATTTTCCCTTCTTTGTCAAAAGACAGGAATAGTATTATCTAAGAAGAAAACAGAAATTTGTAAATCTAAAATAGAATTCTTAGGACTAAAATTAGACTCAAGTGGAATAGAATTACAGGAACATATTGTAGAAAAAATTGTTAAGTTTCCAGATAAAATAGAAGACAAAAAACAATTACAAAGATTTTTGGGAAGTTTAAATTACGCTGAACAATTCATAGAAAACTTGGCAAAATTAAGGAATCCCTTACAAAAACTATTAAAGAAAAATACTATTTTTCTTATGACAGAAGAACTCATAAATCATGTTAGATTTATAAAAGAAAAATGTAAAAATTTACCAAGATTAGATCTTCCTTTAGAAAATGACGAATTAATAATAGAAACTGATGCCTCAGAAGAATTTTGGGGAGCAGTCTTAAAAAAGAAAGATGAACAAAAAGAAAAAATATGCAGATATACATCTGGAACATTTACAGATACAGAAAAAAGATATCACTCAAACGAAAAAGAATTATTAGCATTAAAAAAGGGAATTAAAAAGTTTTCCTATTTTTTATTACCTAAAAAATTCCTAGTAAGAGTTGATAATACGCATGTAAAAGCTTTTATTAAAAATAATTTACCATCCACGCCAGAATATAAAAGACTAAGTAGATGGCAAACATTCTTTGTAGAATATATTTTTGATATAGAAATTATTAAAGGAGAAACTAACGTTCTTGCAGATTTTTTATCAAGAGAATACAATGGAGCAGGTTGACAAAAAACTTGCAGAATTGGAAGATCGACTACAACGAAATTGCAATTTGTTACAAGAAAATTACGTAGAATTAGTAGAGATGATCCAAAAGCAAGATAAAATTATTGATAACATAGAAGAAAGTAAACAAGACATTGTAGGAATAATTGCAGATTTAAACTGCTTCAGAAGGGAGATTAAACAAAAAGGATCAGAAACAAGGACGGATAAAATGACAGGTAAAAGGCCGATAGACATATCTCTCCAGATTTCTGATTCTGTCAGAAAAAATAATGAAAATACAAGCCTGACGGTAAAAGAAAGCAGCTTTAAAACTGCTAAGACCAGCTTTACAGCTGAGAATACTATCTCCCCGGAGAAAGAAAGTAGCCAAGTGGCAAGAAGCAGTTTTCAAACTGCTATTTCTTCAGAAAATAGTTCCCGCCTAACAGCGGAGAATATGATCTCTTCGGAGAAAGAATCCCGCAATAAAGCGGAAAAAATAAAATTGATGCCCGAAAGGATATTTAAATTCAGGGTATCTCAGAATGAGCAGGAGTATGACCTGCAATTGAGTCTTGCAGAATTTTTAGCAAAAAATGAAAATGAATATAAAACTTTATTAGAGATTGTTTACAATCTCAAAACGACAGAAACATGTGTTCCAGATCATACGGGAATATATCCCAGGATTAACTTTGACAAAGGAGCTGATCCAAGAATCATCAGAGACAGTTTCAGAATCGGAGCTGCAAATTTAATATATTTAAGCCAAGACCTTGGGGAAATACAAGGACTACCCCAAGATATTGCCAGAGCAATTAGAGAATTTAAAAGCAATAGTCCACTAGTAAAACCTACTAGTGACATTTATATCAAGATTTTCTCAGCATCGGAGGACTGGGAAAAATTAAAGAAATTCAGTCCAATACACTGCATTCAAATTGGGGTCTCTTCCCCAGAATACGTCAAAGAGATTGATGCAGATTACAGAAAAGAATTTGAAGAGAATAAGGTTAACAAGGAATTTGTTGAAACTAGAAGGGCATTAGGATTAAAAGTCCTTTGCCAAGTATTAGAAAAATTAATTAATGAAAATCGAAGTTGGCTTCATAAAGCTTCAGATAACACAATTATTCTATCCAATACGAGAAGAACTAATACATCCACAAAAATCAATTTAGAAAGGTTTCTAAAAAGAATAGAAACTGGACAAATCAAATCAAGCGACAGATGTCAGCAGATATTTTGCCAACTCAGAAGACATGAAGGGAAAATATGTCCCGCATGTCAAGATAAGATGGAAAGAGACAGCCATAGCAGCACAAGCCGATAAAAAGCATTCTAGAAGAAGACACGTCATCAATGACGTAAGAAGACACTTGCAAGAAGCAAAGAACGATAAAGAATCCTCCACTATATATATGTATATATATATGTATATACATATATATATATGTACATACATATATATATGTACATATATACATATATATATATATGTACATATATGTATGTATATATATACATATATGTATGTACATAAATATATGTACATTAATATCTGTATATATATACATATATATGTATATATATATACATATATATATACATCTATATATATGCATATATATACATATATATATATACATGTATATATATACATATATATACATACACACATATATATATGTATATATATATATTCATATATATATACATATATATACATATATATACATATATATACATATATACATAGATATATACATATATATACATATATACATAGATATATACATATATACATATATATATACATATATATATAAATATATACATATATATACATATATATATATATATATATATATATATATATATATATATATATATATATATATATAGGGCCCATCTTTATTGCCCGTGCGGGTAGCTACCCACCCACTCTTCCGACCACCTTTTTTCAAAAAAAAAATTCACAATTGTAGAGGACCATTTTGTCAAGCTCCCCAAAAAAATTCATCTAAAAATAATATCATTTGTCCCACTAAAATCAAAAAATCTGTCCTTATATATATCTGTTGTATATTTTGTATAGAGTAACTATTTTATTCGTGTAGTTACTTTCTTATCATCATAGTTACGTTTTTGACAGCAGAGTTACTTTTTTGACAAGGAGAGTTACTTTTTTAGCTACTGGGTAGCGAAAATCCAGGCTACCCGCGCGGGCAATGAATGAACGCCCATATATATATACATATACATATACATATACATATATATACATATACATACATACATACATACTTACATATATATATATACATGTATATATATGTATATATATACATACATATGTGTATATATATACATATAGGGTTCATCTTTAATAATCGCGCGGGTAGCCTAATTTTTCACTACCTGCCCATCCAAAAGAGTAACTATATGATACACACGAGTAACTCTGAGCTCAACAGAGTAACTACATGGTACATAAGAGTAATTCTAAGACCAAAAAAATAACTGCGTAGAAAATATATAGTTAGTAAATATATGGATGGATTTTTTGATTTGGGGGCACTACTACAAAAATGGCTCATAACATCACTTTTAAAGGTGTCGGTTGTATAAATAAACTGACAACTAAATTATACAGTATCGGTTGATAACATAAACTGACATCCAATCTATGAATGGCGACCATACACGGGTACTGCTTTAATTCAGTGTCAGTTACTTAATAAAACACCGACGCCTAAAATTAACCGCCAAATCCAAAATTTCCAGCGAAAAAAATTCCTCCAAAATTTAACATATAGCGTCGGTTGATAAATAATAAACCGACGACTAAAGGTTATTCGCGAGATAGAAATTGGGCACATTTTGGTTGTCGGTTTAACTACAATGACCGACGATTATGAGTTTTCCCGCGCTATCCGCGGGGAATTTTTCACACCCTTTAAGCGTCGGTTTTCAGAAGACACTGACGACTATGGTCATTAACTGAGAACGATTTTTTTTAATCGGCATATGTATTTAGACGTTGGTTGTTTTGTAGTTACAACTGACGACTATAATTGAGAATAGGTGTCGGTTTTTGTGGAGAACCGACACCTTTAATTTTATGTGTCGGTTTATTTGAATAACCGACGCCTATGGTATAGTTAATAGCCCCGCGAAACAGAGAACTCTTTCCCATTTCTCTATTTCATTGCGAACCTCCTGCTAGGTCTGGCGATTCTTGCCGCCGGTGCTCCCCGCCGTCATTTCCCCCGCCGTTGTTGCTCCCCCGCACCGCCGCTCCTCTCCTCGCCGCCGCACTGCTCCTCTCCTCAACTCTCCTCGCCGCCGCGCCGCTACTTTCCTCACTGCCGGTGGCTTCTTTGGTGTTGTCCTTGCCGGCGTCGGCAGCCTACATGTCTCTACTCAGGCCGCTGCTCTCCAGGCCAGGCGTTCTTCCTCGCCCTCAAGGTACTGCCTTCTTCCTCCTTCCTTCCTCTGCCTAGGCGGTGCCATGGCACACCTAGGCTACTGCTGGGCATTTTTTATTTTTTTTTAAGTTATTTACTTATTGGTAACTTGATAAGTAACTCATATCCATTGATGTTGAAGTAAGTTAGGAAGCCAGTTTGTTGACAGTGATATCTGATTATCCATATGACTTTTGGTTCTTCATCCTATTCATCATGGTGGCATTGCCTCTTACTGTGGTCAACTAGGGGAAGTAACATTTGTCTGCAATGTAACTTATCAAAACATGTAGAATAAGTAACTGAAGAACTGGGAGTAGGAACATGTATAATGGGTACATCACAATGGTGAAAATTTAGCTCAAATGAGTGAATTGCTTGATTTTTTTGAAAGCTCTAGTTATACTTCTTATATTTTAATGTGATGTTACGCTATGCATGTTTCATGTTTGGTACACGACTGAAGCAACAGTATATTAATAAAAAAAATGATTATGTCTTTGTTAGAAAAACCTTGGCTATGACTCCTATGGATGATATTTAGCAGCATGCATATTAGATATATTTGAGTCATATCAGTCACATGATTAAGATTAATTTTCAATAAAGCAGATCAAGTAAGTTATCGGGTAGTTGGGCTCGCCAGTAAGTTTTTGATGTTTTCTCAATGTCAAGTCGATTATGCATGCCTTTCACGATAAAACTGGATATTCTATACTAATGAATAGTTTAACTACGAAATTGGTAACTTGTTTCATTGTTGAGTATATTGAGAATCCTTATCACCCTTCTTGCTTAATGATGAACTGTAATGCACACATGTCACATGCTTGGAATGTAAATGATGAACTTTTCCCTAAATTTCCAATCATGCTTTTAAAGACATCAATAATCACCCTAACTTGAAGAACTAGGATTGTAGGTATAAGAATGACAACACATGTATTTGTTGGCCTAGAAACTCGTCCAAGATTTACTCATTAGGAGTAAATCTTGGATAGTCCCCGGTTTGGGACTGTTCTTGAACACCTAATCTCACTTAGGATGTAAGTGTATAATGTGTATTGGGGTTTTGAGAAACTTTCGGCAGCATTTCCCCGTTTGTTCTCTAAGTACATATGTACTTAGAGATTAGCGGGGAAATGCTGCCGAAATTTTCTTGAAAACCCAATACGCATTATACACTTACTAGTGAGATTAGGTGTTCAAGAATGGGATAGGTGGTACACATTTATTATATATAAGAATGACATAACATGTTAATGATGAATTGTAATGCACACATGTGACATGCTTGGAATGTAAATGATGAACTTTCCCCTAAATTGCAAATCATGCTTTTAAAGACATCAATAATCACCCTAACTTCAAGAACTAGGATTTTAGGTATAAGAATGACAACACATGTATTTGTTGGCCTAGAAACCCGTCCAAGATTTACTCATTAGGAGTAAATATTGGATAGTCCCCAGTTTGGGACTGTTCTTGAATACATGATCTCTCTTAGGATGTAAGTGTATAATGTGTAATGGGTTTTCAAGAAAATTTTGGCAGCATTTCCCCGTTTGTTCTCTAAGTACATATGTACTTGGAGAACAATGAGGAAATGCTGCCAAAATTTTCTTGAAAACCCAATACACATTATACACTTACTAGTGATATTAGGTGTTCAAGAATGGGATAGGTGGTACACATTTATTATATATAAGAATGACATCACATGTATTTGTTAACCCTAGACCCTAATCTTGTTGTAATGTATATTTGATTTCTCTTAGATCATAGAATGGATAGATCATGGATGTCCATTCACAATTACTGCACCCCAGAGTTTATTTATGGTCTTGACCAGTTTATTAGATTTGCCGAGGAACACAGGAAACAACCTGGAGATAGGTTCTACTGTCCATGTAGGCATTGCGGTAACAACTTGAAAGTCAGCACTGGTGACGAAATCAAAAGTCATGTCTTGTGCAACGGGATTATACAAGGATATATAGAATGGCACTGGCATGGAGAGATTTCAAACCCGAAACCAGTGGATGTCGATAGTAGTGCTTGTGTGGAAGAAGAAATTGCCTACGATGATGTAGATGTGAATGAACCAGTTCCAGTAGACATCGTTGATGTGATGATGGATAGTTGTGGGGTAGAGCACACTGATCCACCTCCCATGTTTAGAAACATTGTGCATGATGCTGAGATACCGTTATACACAGGTTGTAAGTTTACGAAGCTTAGCGCTGTGTTGAGATTGTATAAGCTGAAAGCTAACAATAGATGGAGCGACAAGAGCTTCACATCATTGTTGTCTTTGTTGAAAGAAATGCTTCCTGAAGGAAACAAGGTGCCAATCTCAACATACCATGTAAAGAAATTGTTGTGCCTAATGGGAATGGATGCCAAGAATCTCCTGCCAAGGTGATGTGGTATCTACCTATAATATCACAGTTTCAACACTTGTTTTCCAATCTGATAGATGCGAAGAATTTGAGGTGACATGCAGATGTTAAGAAAAATAATGATGGGATCCTACGACATGTGTCTGATTCCCCACAGTGGAAGAAGATTGATCTATTATACCCTGAATTTGGTGAAGAAGTCAGGAATCTAAGACTTGGGCTTTGTATAGATGGTATGAATCCGTACGGGACATTGAACAACCAACATAGCACTTGGTCAGTCGTGCTTGTTATATACAATCTTCCTCCCTGGCTGTGTATGAAAAATAAGTACGTAATGCTGTCGTTGTTGATATCGGGCCCTAAACCACCTGGAAATGACATCGATGTTTATCTTGAAAATTTGATTGATGACTTAAATAAACTTTCAGGTGAAGGTGTGATGACCTATGATGCTTCACGAAGAGAGACATTTCATTTGCATGTTATGTTGTTTTGCACTATTAATGACTTTCCAGCATATGGGAATTTGTCTGGATATAGTGTTAAAGGAGCTAAAGTGTGTCCTATATGTGAAGAGAACACTAATTCGACAAGACTAAAACATGGCGGTAAGACTGTATATCTCGGTCATCGAAGGTTTCTTCCAAAATTCCATCTGTATCGTAGGAAGCGAAAAGCATTCAATGGATTGAATGAGGAACGGAGTGCACCTAAACCTATACCATGGGAGGTTGTTTATGAAAGAGTAAAAGACTTTGTCAATGAATTTGGTAAGAGATCACAATGTACTATGGCCACACGAAGTGACAAATCTTTATTCAAGAAGAAGTCAATATTTTGGGATCTTCCTTATTGGAGTTCTTTGATAGTCAGGCATTGTATCGATGTCATGCACGTTGAGAAAAATGTATGTGATAGTGTCATTGGTACTTTGTTGAATATACTAGGTAAGACTAAAGATGGGATACAATCTAGACTGGACCTACGTGAAATGGGAATAAGGTCAGAATTAACAGAATTTCATGAAATGGAAAATCGGAGAACATACTTACCTCCCGCTTGTTACACATTGTCTAGAAAGGAGAAGAAAGCTTTTTGTGAATGTTTGGTAAATGTTAAGGTTCCACAGGGTTACTCATCCAACATTCATAGATTGGTATCAATGAAAGATCTGAAGTTGATAGGTCTTAAATCTCATGATTGTCACACTCTAATGCAACAAATATTGCTTGTGGCAATTAGATCTATATTGTCAAAGCATGTAAGGTTTGCAATCACCAGACTTTGTTTCTTTTTCAACAGTCTGTGCAGCAAAGTTATTGACCCTGATACTCTCGATAAATTGCAAAGAGAATTGGTTGCTACCCTATGTCAGCTTGAGATGTATTTTCCTCCGTTGTTCTTTGATATCATGGTACATCTTGTTGTCCACTTGACTAGGGAAGTGAAAATGTTGGGACCAGTTTTCTTGCATTAGATGTATCCCTTTGAACGATACATGAGCATTTTTAAAAGTGATGTTCGAAACCATTATCGGCCTAAAGGGAGTATTATCGAGGGTTATGTGGCGAGAGAGGTAATGGATTTTTGCAATGACTTTCTCAGTGGTAATGACACTCCTGATAATGACAAGAATATTGATGAGCAATTTGGCAAAGGAATTTTGTGATCACGTGTGAAAGTAATCAGCCGTGAGCAGTTGGAACAAGGTCACTTGTATATTTTACACAACATGGATGAAGTGAACGTTTATATTGAGGAACATACCAATTTCATCAAGAGACAATATCCTCGAGCCAATATAATGTGGCTTGCTAGAGAGAATAACAAGACATTTATTAAGTGGTTTGAAGATAAAGTCTTACATCAACTATCTCAAACACCAGATGATATTACTGAAACTATCAAATGCCTTGCCTTTAAACCAAAATTGACTGTTATGTCTTATGAAGGGTATGACATTAATGGATTCACATATTACACAAAGCACCAAGATGATAAGAGTGACGTCCAAAACAGTGGGGTCACCCTTCAAGCATCGACTATGTTTTTTGCAAGTGCAAAGGATAAGAGTCCACGTGAAGCTAAAATGTCATATTACGGTGTCATTGAATACATATGGGAGTTTGACTACATAGATTTCACAATTCCGCTTTTCAAATGTAATTGGGCTGATAACACCAAAGGAGTTATAGTGGATGAATTGGGTTTCACTTTAGTGAACTTTGAAAAGATTGGCAAGAAGAGTGAACCATTCATATTGGCATCATAGGAGAAACAAGTATTTTATATCAATGATCCTGCAAATGATAAATGGTCGGTTGTTCTTCATGGTAAAAGACAATTCATTGAAGATCCTATAGATGAAAAATAGTACTATGATAAGTATGATGACTCCAGTCCATTCTCAGTTTAGTTGCCAACACCAGCAAATATTGAAGCTAATGATGATTTGTATGTGCACAGAGATCACAATGAAGGATTGTTTATTGATAAAAAATCGCAATATTAGAGGCATGTTTATATTTTTTTATATGTTTTATTTTTCTGAATGTGAACTTTACAATGTGAATTACTTTATAATGTGAACTTTACAATGTGAATTACTTTATAATGTGAATGCATGTAAACTTTACAATGTGAGCTTTACAATTTCAATTACTTTACAATGTGAATGTGAATTTTCAGATGGCTGAGCATTCTCCTGATGACAGTGCTGATGATTACCGTGAGGGTGAAGACATCAATGCGCCGCCTCACAATGTAAGTTTTAAAAATATATCATATATTTATATCTATATGTCCATTTATGGTTATATCTTGTAAATGTGTTTATTTTTCAAATTTTAGGTTGATGATGCACATGTACCATCTGAAGCACTTGAGGCACTTGATCAGCAGAACCAAAAACTTGACAAGAGAATGTTGGATAAATGGACATCTATAAATCCCTTTGTTTTGATTATGACAAACATTTCATTCTTATTGATCTAACGAGCTACTTGAGTGTTGCAGGATTAAGGTGGATGACAAAAGTACTAGGGAAATTCATATGCTTACATATTTATATTTTCATGAAATGTAATCACTTTGTAAAAACTTGTACAAATATATAATGTACAAGTACTTAGATTTCATGTAAATCAAGCGTGAGATCTTCCCTAGCTAAACACCATATTTAGATAAGTCATCCCCTTCAAATAGGAACACATATGCACACTCATACATATAATTAGTGCCTAAATTGAAAGATTGAAACAGAGTCAATCTCGGTCGACCAAACTCCTCGACCGAGACACTCTCGGTCGACAATCTTCTCGACCAAGAAAGACCCAAAGTAGCCGTTAGACACAACTGACAAGGTAGTTGGCAGTTGGAGATAAACGTTGCAAAACACTTGATTCAGAGAGCCTGTCGGTCGACAAGAGTTCGACCGAGTAGGTGTCTCGGTCGACCATTCCTCGACCGAGATGAACTCTGACAGCAACTGCAGAGTAAATTAATTAGCCGTTGCTAAAGCAACAAACTTGTACCTAACGGCTAGTTAAGCACTTAGAAACCCCTAGAAGTTGTCTAGAACATCCTTAAGCATCCTTAGGCCATTCCTATAAATAGGACAAGCCATAGGACACTCAAACTTACTTGTTACACTTGAGAAATCCTTGAGCATACTTTGAGCAATCTGTTTGTGAGCAATTTGAGCATTGAGACAATTGGTTACTTTCTTCCTTAGCTAAAAATTCGTGTCCTATAGGCTAGCATCTCCTATCCACTGCAATTACAATTCCATACACTTTGGTTAGGATATCTACACGCTTGATCTAGGCAAATCAAGCCTTGTGCTACGAAAGGATAAGTTGTAATTTCCTTTTCCTTACTTGTTCTCTATTATTGTTTGTACTCTCCTTGCTACTCCTAGGTTGGAGGCTGCGGATTGGAGAGGGTGGAGATCTTCTTGGTGAAGAAGCAGACCTTGAGCTACTTCAAGAAGGCTGGTGCAACGGGAGGTTACTTCTAGAGAGGAAGGCTACTTCAAGGGGGAGCTTGGAGTTACTTCAAGAAGGCTACCTCGGGTTGGTGCACCTACTTCAAGTGAAGGTTGTTCAAGGGGTGTAAAGAAAGTATTGTATTTTGTATAAATCCTTGTGAAGGTAATAAAATAAATACTTTCAAAATCCCGGTTGGGTAAGCAACCGGGTAGTGGACTGACAACTTTAGTATTTGCTAAAGTTGGAACCACTATAAACACTTGTGTCCTTCTTCCAATTTCAATTGTGGTTGTTTGAGTTCAATAATTGTTAAAATCATTTTAAAACTCTATTCACCCCCCCTCTAGTGTTTTTCAATTGGTATCAGAGCAGGCTTCAAGGAACCCTAACCAGGTCTTGAAGAATGGAGGGTAATGGTGATTACAATCGCAACAAAAGGTGCAGCTTGGACAAATCTACAACATGTTGCAATTGGTGCTTAGGAACAAGCCACACAACAACTAGCTGCCCATGGAGATCAAAGAAGGAAGATGAACACAAGGATTGTCTTATTGCTACAACTAGTGAAGAAGAAGAAGAAGAGGTAAGTCTTTTTGATTTATCTAAAGAAGAACTAGTTGCTAGTCTTGAAGAGACACATAATAAATATGTTGAGTGCAAGAAGAAACTAAAGAAATCTAATAAAGCAAATGATGAATTACATGCTAAGCTTCTTGCTATTACATCTGAAAATGAAGATCTTAAAAAGATCATTGAAGATCATGATATTAAGATAAAATCTATAGAGGCAAATTGCAATCTACTTTCTTTAGAAAAGACTAATTTGCAAACCCAAGTGAACGATCTTCAAAAACAACCCATCTTATGCAACCATCTAGATTATGATTCTATTGTCAAAGAAAGAAATTTGTTGTCATCTAACCTAGATCAAGAAAAATTAGATATCAAGAAGAGAATGGATGAGATTGCCAAGTTACAACAAAAAGTTAGTAGTTTAAATAATAATGGCATTCTTGATCAAATCCTAGATAATCCCTATCATCAAATTGGGAGAAGAGGACTAGGTTACAAGCCTAAGGGGAAATCCTATCAACAACCTAGTTGGAGAAAGACACAAGCATATCAATCTAAATATGTACCTAAAGGAACATCTCCACCCAAGAACAACATAGAACACAACCATAGAAAAAGATATGAAGTTGACTCAATATGTTGTCATTATTGTTTGCGCCTTGGTCACTATTCTTTTTCATGCCCTTACAAGAGAAAAGATGTCGAATTAGTTTGGGTTCCAAAACCTCCAAACTAAATGAACGAAATTAAGTTGAGATATGACCAAGGACCTTAGTTGCATATTTCTATGTCTATCTCAACTCAACATAATGGGATAACAAATTAATTTAAGTATCCAAACATTTAACTTGCATAATCATGTTTTACTTGGAAGCAATCAATAGTTCCAGAAATCTTGTCGGTCGAGAGACTGTCGACCGAGAGAACCGTCGGTCGAGAAATTGTCGACCGATCAGGCCACTGATTGCCAGTCTGAAATAAATCTGCTGAATATATTTTTGATTGGTTAAATTGCTATCTACCTGCTGTTAATAACTGTTTGTACATGCAAAACAAAGTATACATTATGTAAATCATCTTTGAAAACTTACATGAGATTTAGTTTATTCTCTAAAATAATTATGGATCATATGATTCAAGTCAAATTACCGCCTTCATGGTCTGTTCTAAGTATTCTTTGATGCATTCATATAGAAATCATATATTGAATTTCATTACATCATGGATATATCATGAGATTTAGTTTATCATTTCATTATTCAACCTTCTATAGATAATGTTGATGCTTGTTGTATGAATAATGAGTGCATTCTTGATGATACATAGGCAAGTAAAATGATTTGTTGGTAATATGCCATTTTAATGCTTGCAACATATAAGAATGTTATGAGGACACAAAAAGAAGTGAAATTTGATATTCTTATAACTACAGCAAAGCTTACATTTTAAGAAAAATCAAGGAGAAATGTTTTTACAATGAGTATTATTTAAAATACTTCAAATTGATATCTAATCAAATTACATGCAGATATTATATATGAATATTCAATTTGGAAATCTGCAAACTCGCCTCTTGGTTAAAATAAAATTTGATCAAGGGGCGCTATGGTCGTAGTCAAAGTCGACCTAAAATAAGTTTGACACAACACTTATTTGAATATTATTTTCTATTGTGATTAAAAGATCCATAAATTTATGATCACAAAATTGTCCAAATATTGGTAATAATATTCACAATATTACTGCCTTAGAAAATATATATATATGCTCTACAAATTTAGTCTATCATTTGCATTAAAAATCAGCTTCAAAAATTCGTACCCAGTAAGTCTGTCGATGAATTCTTTGACCGAAAACATCTCGGTCAGCCTACCTCTCTCAACCGACAGAGCCCAGACAGAATTAACACCGGACACACTTCCGGTCGACAATTGTTCGATCGAGACAGTGTCGGTCGACAATTGTTCGACAGAGTATCAACCGCTGGGATATGACCGTTAAAATCTGACCGTTACCATTGGGCGGCCGACCGTTACATGTCGACCGTTGGACGGCCGAGTGGCGCGTCTGGAATATGACCGTTGCGGACGCTCAGTCGACAAATTGTCGACCGACCCGGTCACTGGATTGCTATAAAAAGGACAAAAAACGGGTCATTTCCTCACACTCTCATATTCTTGTTTCCATAGCTTCTCTTTAGTGCATTCTTGTGCAAATCTTTAGTATCTTCATCCCCAAGCCTTCCTTGCTTCTTCTCCACTTTCAAGCAAAACAATGGCATCCTCATCTGCTCGTGGAAAGAAGAAGGTTGCTGGCAGGAAAGGAAGGGAAGCTACTCCACCATTGACGATCATCAACGACATTCCATTCGTCGACGGAGATGCTGGTGATCGCTATCTACGGCTCTCCTCCAAAGCTCCTCTCCCACGAAGACTAGTTGAAGTTCTAGACTTCCTCAACATCGTCGACTTGGAGGATCTTTTTGAGGTGCAAAAGTTGAAAGAATTCCTCAACCCTTCTTTCCCTTCCTACTCCTCCAAGGTAGTGAATGAATTCTATGCTAACCTCATCTCCCATTTTGAAAATGAAACCATCTTCTTCTATTCTATGGTCAATGGGCATAGCTTTCGATTTACTAAAGATGATATTCTTGACATGCTAAATATTGACCTAGATGAATATCAAGACACCCTTGACCTTACCACTGGAAACCCACTTAATACTTTTTCCCAAGGTGACCATACCGTCAGTCTTAGTGACATCAAAAGAACCATTTTTCAATCCAATACAACCTATCACGAAGATAGGGGCACATACTACACTATCAATCTCAAACCTGTAGCTAGGATTGTAAACCTTATTGTTTCAACAAACATACACCCTAGAGCAAATAAGTCTGAAGTTCCTATTTTTCGCATGTGTCTAATCTATGCCATTATCCAACGTATTCCCACAAATTTTATCCGCATCATTCTTAAAAACATGCTTGAGTTTTCTGGCAATCCCCCATATGCTGATCTTGTATGCCAAATTACTCAACATTTTCTTAAGACACAAATTGAGGATATGGGATACTCATGGGAAAGAAGACCACAAAAAATAAGCAAAAACATAGTAGAGAAAATGGGAATTGATTTTGGTCACAAGAGGGCTAGGACGGAAGGTGAGACATCTACCCAAGATATACCACCACCACCTCCTCCTACCAACCTACCCTATGATCCCATCCAAAACACCCTAACCTATGTTGCTGGGTCACAATATCATCTTAGTAAACAACTAGATTATAACCATCATGCCATGACTTATCTAAACCAAAGAATGCAAACCCTTTCTCCAAACCAACCAGATGAATATCCTTATTCTTTAAATCCTGGCATGCTCAATCCATATAATCCATCTTACAACAACTATCAACCTCCACCTCCACCATCTACAGATGTCACGCATACTCAGTTTTCATCAATGCAACTACAAGATATTGCTGCTCATTTCCGATTTGATCGGGTTCCTACCTTCTTGGAAGCGTATGCCTTAACCAAGACAGGTGCTCTGGAGTGGCAAACTTTGGTCCTGTATTATGGAGCTGAGCCTTTTCTTGGGAAAGACCCTGATTTTGATGTAATTCTTAAGTCTTTCCAGTGAGATTTGGAGTTGTATTAGTTGTAATGAAATCTTTTCATAATTGTAATAAAAGGGTTATCTCTACATGATTTGGCTATCTTTCCATGTTTGTAATGAAATTGGTTATCTTTATGGATATTTTTTTTTTGGCATCATTTGAATATGGATTATAAGACTATTGTAGAGCATACAAAATAAGGGGAGTAATAAATAAAAATAAATAAAAAAGGATGCAATCTTTGCAAATACCTAAAATTTAAAGTTATGGCTAAATTGAAATCTATTGCAAAGCATTTATACCTTGGAATATCTATCTAAGGGGGAGCATAGTATAAAAATTAAGGGGGAGAAGTAATATCAAATATTCAACATGAATATCTTTTTGAAATGACAAAGGGGGAGAAAAGAATATAAAAATAAAATAAAGATCAAAACTATAATAACTAAGTTTCATAATGAAAAAGGCCAAGCACTCACTTGCAAAACAAGAATGGCTACAAAAGGTAATCTTCAGGTATGAAACTCATTTGTTTTATAGTTCCTTCATTATATTTTGGAAATGTTTGTCATCTTCAAAAAGGGGGAGATTGTTGGCTAAATGGACATCTATAAATCCCTTTGTTTTGATTATGACAAACATTTCATTCTTATTGATCTAACGAGCTACTTGAGTGTTGCAGGATTAAGGTAGATGACAAAAGTACTAGGGAAATTCATATGCTTATATATTTATATTTTCATGAAATGTAATCGCTTTGTAAAAACTTGTACAAATATATAATGTACAAGTACTTAGATTTCATGTAAATCAAGCGTGAGATCTTCCCTAGCTAAACACCATATTTAGATAAGTCATCCCCTTCAAATAGGAACACATATGCACACTCATACATATAATTAGTGCCTAAATTGAAAGATTGAAACAGGGTCAATCTCGGTCGACCAAACTCCTCGACCGAGACACTCTCGGTCGACAATCTTCTCGACCGAGAAAGACCCAAAGTAGCCGTTAGACACAACTGACAAGGTAGTTGGCAGTTGGAGATAAATGTTGCAAAACACTTGATTCAGAGAGCCTGTCGGTCGACCGAGTAGGTGTCTCGGTCGACCATTCCTCGACCGAGATGAACTCTGACAGCAACTGCAGAGTAAATTAATTAGCCGTTACTAAAGCAACAAACTTGTACCTAACGGCTAGTTAAGCACTTAGAAACCCCTAGAAGTTGTCTAGAACGTCCTTAAGCATCCTTAGGCCATTCCTATAAATAGGACAAGCCATAGGACACTCAAACTTACTTGTTACACTTGAGAAATCCTTGAGCATACTTTGAGCAATCTGTTTGTGAGCAATTTGAGCATTGAGACAATTGGTTACTTTCTTCCTTAGCTAAAAATTCGTGTCCTATAGGCTAGCATCTCCTATCCACTGCAATTACAATTCCATACACTTTTGTTAGGAGATCTACACGCTTGATCTTGGCAAATCAAGCCTTGGGCTACAAAAGGATAAGTTGTAATTTCCTTTTCCTTACTTGTTCTCAATTATTGTTTGTACTCTCCTTGCTACTCCTAGGTTGGAGGCTGTGGATTGGAGAGGGTGGAGATCTTCTTGGTGAAGAAGGAGACCTTGAGCTACTTCAAGAAGGCTGGTGCAACAGGAGGTTACTTCTAGAGAGGAAGGCTACTTCAAGGGGGAGCTTGGAGTTACTTCAAGAAGGCTACCTCGGGTTGGTGCACCTACTTCAAGTGAAGGTTGTTCAAGGGGTGTAAAGAAAGTATTGTATTTTTTATAAATCCTTGTGAAGGTAATAAAATGAATACTTTCAAAATCCCGGTTGGGTAAGCAACCGCGTAGTGGACTGACAACTTTAGTATTTGCTAAAGTTGGAACCACTCTAAACACTTGTCTCCTTCTTCCAATTTCAATTGTAGTTGTTTGAGTTCAATTATTGTGAAAATCATTTTAAAACTCCATTCACCCCCCCCTCTAGTGTTTTTCAGAGAAGGGGCGTCACTATGATGAAGAAGTTAATAGCGCAAAAGGGCAATGGACTCAAACTTGTTGTGGATTTTGATAATGCAGGAAATGCATCTGGTGTGAATCGCAATTCATTTGTTTCATATCTTGGGTATGTTACTCGTAGCCATTGCGGTTGTAAGATAGATTCTTGGAATAAAGTTTCTAAGGAGAAGAAAGACGTAATATGAAAGGATTTATGCGTGAGTTATTATTAATTTGCAATTCTATTTTGTAGATTACTAATTTTTTGGATACTAGTTAATAGCAATTCTATTTTGCAGAGTATATTTGAATTGGATGAAAAGCTGCATCGTAAATGCATGATGCAATGTTGTGGGAGAGTCCTAAGGAACTATAGGACAAATCTCACCTGAGAATACATAAAAGACGCTGACAAGAGGAAGAAGACAACCACTGAATAGTGGAACTTCCTGGACAAAGAAGAATGGGACGCGTTTGTTGCTTCAAGACAAACTGATGAATTCAAGGTATTAGGCGTCAGTCCCAATCTTATTAATATATGTTGTATTCACCTATTCAAGATTAACATTTACTATTACTAACCAAATCATTAATGTGCATACTAACTATAGGCCCTCAGTGAGGCACAAAAATCAAGGCATGCACTGAATGTGCATGACCACACAATGGGTCCAAAGGGGTATGCAGGCATTCGCCAAAGACTACAGTCTAAGGTTACTACTCAGTTTGCTGCTACTCAGGAGTCCTCTACTATAGGTACCACACCTCTGCCTCGCCATGATGTCTGGATAGCTGGGAGGCAAAATAAGAAGGGAGAAATAAGGAAGCCCGCAACTACTGAGGCGGCTGCAAAAATGGTAAAATACAACTCTTACAACAATCGTTCGAATATTGATTATTTGTGGTGCTTACTTAATTACAAATTTTTGTTTTGGCGATTAGAGGGAGCTGCACGAGCTGAGGAAACAAGGCAAGTTCTTCCCTGAGGGCACAAGGGATGAATTGACAGTTTCTCTGGGTAACCCAGAGCATCCTGGACGTGTTAGGGCTGCAAGTGCTGGTGTGGGCATCAAATCTTTTTTTGGGCCATCCCAGCGCAAACATGTCCCAAAAGTGGGACTTTCACAAGAAGATGTAACATATTCTTTCTTTATAATGTTACTGTAAAAAGAGAATTCAATAATTAGAAGCTAATGTTTCTTTTATCCATGTATAGGTAGATAAGCTAGTTGATACGAAACTCGAAGAAGCACTGAAAAAGTGGCAGACATCTCAGACTACCACTCAGCAGACAATACCTATTATAGCATCCTGCTCTGCTCCTACTGCAGAGGTTGGGAGTAATCCTGTAGACCTACCACCTAGCACATCCGATGTAAGTATTTTTATGACATAGTAACTAGTTTTTTAATTCAAGATGATATGTTTTCAAGATGATATGTATATATGAAATTGTAGTCGTTTCAAAAAAAGATGATATGTATATATGTATATAACATTCTTTACACAAAAATTTGTAGGGGTTGAAGCCATGCCGTCTAAAAAGTAAAGAATATGTCATTGTAGAGGTGTCAGCTTACCCATCCCTACCAGGGGAAATGTTTCACAGGTCTCCATTACCAGCTGGTTGGATTCGTGTGAGCCCAGTACATATATTTTCTAAGTGGATGGATCTTCCATTGCCATATGCCCACCCAGATTGTGAAACGCTTGGTGAGGCAGAAAGCGAAGTGATATTGTGGCCAAAAGAGGATGTCCTCTTTACTGAAACTGTATGATAAATTTACATTATGTTAAATTGTTAGTGTGTGTATATGATGCCAGTTGATCTGAAATTATATATATATATAGGTTAAAAAGAAGACACCCACAACATCTAGGCCTCCACCTCCACCTCCTACATTACCCAGTTGGGTTCCACAGGACCTACCTGTCCCGTTAGGTCCTAACTGTAGGGGTATGGCAATATGGTTAGGCGAACATGATATAAATTGCCCTATACTTGTTTCTATAGATTCAGATGTTGCAGGTCAATCATACAAAAACAAACTATTTATACAAGATATTTTGGAGTTGTTTCGATATGACTGGATAAATACATCTGTGATAGAGTTATAGATAAGGTGAGATCTTCTTTATGCATCCATATACCTTGTATAGGATCTGGTGATCTGGTTTCTTATTTATTAATGCATGCATAATTAATACATATTTTGCAGCTACTTAGACAAGATATGTGCAGATTTTGCATTCGAACATGTAGGATTTTTTATTCCATCTTTGATTAGTCTAGTAGCTAAAGACCCTCCGTCAGTTCAACAATACTGTTGTGAGGCTTTTACAAATTTTACTCAAAATAAGAAGACGGTGATAATAGCTCCATATAATGTAGAGTAAGTTTACTTTTCTTATTATAATTTAGACTTAAAAAATTACATTTTTATTGTGGATTTTGAGTTATTAATTTTTAACTTTTTTACCTCTAGTGGTATGCATTGGGAGTTACTAGTTATTGTCCCCGAGACATTCACTGTCTATTATCTAGATCCTAAGGGGAGTAAATTGAATTCAAAATATGGACACATAATGAAAATGGCATTATTCCGGTGAGAAATATTTCATTTTCATATCCGTTAACATATGTTATTAAATTATTATTTAATTATGCAATGTACTGTGTTACATTAACATGTAGGGGTTTACATGAGTTCAAAAAGGCTGGAGGAAAGGTCCCCATGAAAAAGAACCAGCCAATAATTTGGAAGAACGTGAAAGTAAGTTCCCGACTACAATATATGTATATATTATTTATGTGAACAATGCTTAATTAGTTGTATTTTTTAATATTTTGTATGTTTGAATTTATAGTGTGCTACAAAAGACAACGGATGGGCATGTGGATACCATGTGATGTGATTTATGCACATGATTATCAAATCTGCCACAATGGACATCGATACTATTCATGAGGTATTATATAGTCTCATTAGATAATATGAAATATATCAATCTTATTTATAGCTCATTAATTATATATATACATCATTCTCTTTACAGGTGTTTAAAACTGACCACACTACAGGAAATGTCTTACCAGATGTACATGCTCCCTATACGACGGGAGAACTAAATGAAGTAAGAGAAGAATGAGAAACAACCATACAAGTAGTGGGGGTTTTAACATATAATTGGGATGTTGATAGTGAATAATGACTAAAGAATGATATTTTGTAAATGAATTTCTAAATTATAATATATGAGTGAATGTTTTGACATGTCTGGATGTTTCTACATGTGTCTGAGTGAAAATGAATGAAACAGTTGGTTGCTATATGAATGTTTCTGCATGTGTGAATGTGAAAATGAATGGAACTACAGATTTCTAGGTACATGAAT
>OY856413.1:1047102196-1047137196 GCA_963693085.1 Alisma plantago-aquatica
AGGGAAAAAAAATTTCCTCCAAAAATTTTCAATTCGGCATCGGTGGTACAAGAACCAACGACATATGTTTCATGCCAAGCCCCCATGAAATTTTTTATCCCTATGTAGTCATCAGATTCTGACAAGGAACTAATGACTAAACATCCTTCGTGAGTCAAAATTCATCTCCTCATGTGGCATCAGTTTTCTTTATATAACCGACGAGGATGTATCTTCGCGCTTTGTCCCAGCAAAAATATTTTCCCCCCAATTTGCCTATTTGGTGTCGATTTTTGCTTGGCAACCGACAACTAAGATCGTAACTGACAAATAATTTTTTTTGTCATTTTATGTGTATATATGTTGATTTTTGTATATAGAAACCGACGACTAACACCCCGAACGGGTGCAATTTTTTATTTATTAAAGTTGGTGATAGGTGTCGGTTTTTAATTACCACCGACGTCTATTGATTTTAAGTATCAAAATTTTGTTTTAACCGACGCTGATAGTTAACTTAATTGTACCCGCGCGAGCAAACTCTTCCCCTACTCTATTTCATTCCCGATTCTTCAAGCTCCCGGTCTCACAATTTCTTCCTCTGCCTCTGTGAGCCGCCTCTGGTCACTACCTGTCACCACGAGGAGCTTGAAGCTGCTCACCGCCTCCGTGCCCCGCCATTCATCACCACGAGGAGATTGAAGCTTCTCATGCCAGAGCTATTGCTACTGTCTAGTTGCCGCCAGTCACCGCCACCACTTGCTCCCATCACCGCTACCACCTACTCCAGGAGAAGAGAGGATCCTTCCTCTAGATACCTTCAACTACTCCAGTCACCGCCACCAGCCTTCGCCTACACCTCCTCTGCTTCACCTCCAGCCCGCCACATTCACCTCCAACCCGACCACCTCCACCTCTGGCCGCCATGACCACAACCTGCTCGATCCACTAGTACGGTGAGTGAACAAAAAATGGATGAATATTTGATTAATATTGATTAATATTGATTAATTAGGATTAATGATGCCATTACTATTGATTAATTAGGGTTAATGATGCATTAATGAACTTAATTAATTAGATTTGTACTAAGTTTCTCTAAGATTGTGTAGTTGATTAATATTGATCAATAAGGGTTAATGATGCATGAATGAATTTAATTAATTGATATTACTTTCTTTCTCTCTTATTAGTGATTGATTTAACTTAGTTCAATAATTATTCTTCAAGCTTGTGTAGTTGATTAATAATGATTAATTAGTGTTAATGATGAATGAATGAACACAAAAATGGAAGAATGAATTTAATTAAATGATGTTACACAAAACCTAGGATATGAACGATGAAACTAGGATTGTAGGTATAGGAATGATGATGATGATGATGATGATGATGGTGATGATGACGACGACAACATACATGTATTTTGTTGGCCTAGAAACCCGTATGAGATTTACTCATTAGGAGTAAGAATTGGATAGTCCCTGATTTGGGACTATTCTTGAATACTTAATCTCACTTAGGATGTAAGTGTTTAATGTATATTCAGTTTTCATGATGTTTCGTCAGCACTTCCCCATTTTTCTCTAAGTGCATATGTCAGTGGGCATTTGTCCATGTACATTAGTGTACTTGGAGAACTGCGGGGAAATGTTGTCGAAATGTCTTGAAAATCGAATACACATTATACACTTACTAATGAGGTTAGGTGATCAAGAATGGGATAGGTGGTACACATTTATTTTATATAAGACCCTAAACCCTAATATTTTAACCCAAAACCCTAATCTTTTAACCCTAAACCCTAATCTTTTAACTGTAAATCCTAATATATACTTGTTTTCTCTTTGATCATAGGATGGATTGATCATGGATGTCCATTCAAAATTGCTGCACCCCAGAGTTTATTTATGGTCTTGACCAGTTTATTAAATTTGTGGAGGAACATAGGAAACAACCTGGAGATAGGTTCTACTTTCCATGTAGGCATTGTGGTAACAACTAGAAAGTCAACACTGGTAACAAAATCAAAAGTCATGTCATGTGCAACAGGATTGTACAAGGCTATACAGAATGGTACTGGCAATCAGAGATTTCAAACTTGAAATCAGTAGATGTCGATAGCAGTTCTTGTGTGGAAGAAGAAATTGTCTCCAATGACGTAGATGTGAACGGACCAATTCTAGTAGACATCGTTGATGAGATGCTGGATAGTTGTGGGGTAGAGCACATAGATCCACCTCCCATGTTTAGGAACATTGTGCATGATGCTGAGAGATTGTTATACATAGGTTGTACCACTGTTCGGGAAATCGGTCCGCACGGCCGCATAGACTCTCGCATATACCTATTCAGTCATCCTACCACACCGCATATTACTAATCAGTCCACTAAGCGGTCATGGGCCGCATATACTCCCGCTTGGCCGATTAAGCGGTCGATTAAACTCCGCTTTTCGAAAAGCCCACAACTAATGTTCATGCATTTTGTACATACATGCATATATATACACAAATTTTATTATATATATAAATTGAGATATATAGTCATTGAATTACATGTATACATTGTAATACATATAAAAAATTTCCACATGCATTTGTACATTTATTCGAATACCTTTTGATATATTAACATGTATAGATACATATACAATATACCTAAATATACAATCACATATTTGTGCATGTATATATACATTTTGATTTATTCACATTTATACACACCATACATATATTTATACATTCATTTACCTACATTTTAGTATTTGTACATATATTACAAACACATTCTATATATAGACATATAAACATATATAAGCATACCATGCATCATACATGCATATTAATATGTTTATAAGTACACAGATGTACGTGCCTACTCTATATATTTTAATTTATTATCTCGCTATATTATTTTATATATATTTAGTTTATTGAAATAAAAAATCCAAAACTGCATATACTCCCATATATACTCCCGCATACCGCATATACTCTATGCAGTACCCTCTCCGCCCGTACACCGCATACCGCTTTCTTGAACCATGGGTTGTACTAAGTTTATGAAGCTTAGCGTTGTGTTGAGATTGTATAAGCTAAAGGCTAACAATAGATGGAGCGACAAAAGCTTCACGTCATTGTTATCTTTGTTGAAAGAAATTCTTCCTGAAGGAAACGAGCTGCCAATCTCAACATATGAGTTAAAGAAATTGTTGTGCCCAATGGGAATGGAGGCCAAGAAGATACATGCATGCCTGAATGATTGTGTATTATTTCAAAAGGACTATATGGATTTGAAAGATTGTCCAAAATGTGGTGCATCAAGGTATAAACTGACGACTTCAAGGAAGTCCAAAATTGGTTCTCCTACCAAGGTGATGTGGTATCTAACTATAATAACATGATATCAATGCTTGTTTGCCAATTTGATAGATGTGAAGAGTTTGAGGTGGCATGTACAGGTTAAGAAAAATAATGATGAAATCCTACCACATGCGTCTAATTCCCCACAGTGGAAGAAGATTGATTTATTGTACCCTGAATTTGGTGAAGAAGTCAGGAAGTTAAGACTTGGGTTTTGTACCGATGGGATGAATCTGTACGGGACATTGAGCAACCAACACATCACTTGTCCTGTTATGCTTGTTATATACAATCTTCCTCCCTGGTTGTGTATGAAAAATAAGTATCGTATGTTGTCGTTATTGATATCGGGCCCTACAAAACCTGGAAATGACATCGACATTTATCTTGAACCTCTGATTGATGAATTAAAGAAACTATGGGGTGATGGTATGATGACCTGTGATGCTTCACGTAGAGAGACATTTCATTTGAACGCTATGTTGTTTTGCACTGTTAATGACTTTCCAGCATATGTGAATTTATCTGGATATAGTGTCAAAGGATCTAAAGCGTGTCCTATATGTGAAGAGAACACTGATTCAATACGACTAAAACATGGCGGCAAGACTGTATATCTTGGTCATCCAAAGTTTTTCTAAAATTCCATCCGTACCGAAGGTTGCGCAAAGCGTTCAATGGATGGAATGAGGAATAGAGTGCACCTAAACCTATACTAGGGGAGGTTGTTATGAAAGAATAAAAGACTTTGTCAATGAATTTGGTAAGAGATCACAATGTACCATGGCCACACATAGTGACAAATCTTTATTCAATAAGAATTCAATATTTTGGGATCTTCTTTATTGGATTTCTTTGGCAGTCAAGCATTGTATTGATGACATGCATGTTGAGAAAAATGTCCGCTATAGCGTCATTGGTACTCTTTTGAATATACACTAGGTAAGACTAAAGATGGGATCAAATCTAGAATGGACCTATGTGAAATGGGAATAAGGATATAATTAACAAAAGTAGTTTGTAGTGATCGGAGAACATATTTACCTCCTGCTTGTTACACGTTATCTAGAAAGGAGTAGAAAGCTTTTTGTGAGTGCATGGTTAATGTTAAGGTGCCACTGGGTTACTCATCCAACATCTGTAGATTGGTATCAATGAAAGATCTAAAGCTGATAGGTATTAAATCTCATGATTGTCACACTCTAATGCAACAAATATTGTCCATGGCAATTCGATCTATACTTTTGAAGCATGTAAGGTTTGAAATCACCAGACTTTGTTTCTTCTTCAATAGTCTGTGCAGCAAAGTTATTGATCCTAAGACTCTCGATAAGTTGCAAAGAGAAGTGGTTGTTACCCTATGTTAGCTTGAGATGTATTTTTCTCCTTTGTTCTTTGATATCATGATTCATCTTGTCGTCCACTTGACTAGGGAAGTGAAAAATGTTGGGACCAATTTTCTTACATTGGATGTATCCTTTTGAATGATACATGAGCATTTTTAAAGGTGATGTTCTAAACTGTTATAGGCCTGAAGGGGGTATTATTGAGGGTTATGTGGTGAGAGAGGTTATGTATTTTTGCAATGACTATCTGTGTGGTAATGACGCTCCTATAAATCACAAGAATATTGAGGAGTATTCTGCAGGCAAAGGGATTTTAGGATCACAGATGAAAGTAATCAGTCGTGAGCTGTTGGAACAAGCTCACTTGAATATTTTACACAACATCGATGAAGTGAATGTTTATATCGAGGAACATAGAAATTTCATTAAGATTGAGCCTATTCAATGTGGCTTGCTAGAGAGCATAACAAGACATTTATTAAGTGGTTTGAAGATAAAGTATTACATCAACTATCTCAAACACCAAATAATATTGATGAAAATATCAGATGTCTCACCTTTAAACCAAAAATGAATGTTATGTCTTATGAAGAGTTTGACATAAATGGGTACTCATATTACACAAAGCATCAATATGATAAGAGCGTTGTACAAAACAGTGGGGTCACCCTTCAAGCATCTTCATTGTTTTTTGCTAGTGCAAAGGATAAGAGTCCATGTGAAGCTAAAATGTCATATTACAATATCATTGAAGACATATGGGAGTTTGATTATGTAGATTTCAAAATTATTCTCTTTAAATGTAATTGGTTTGATAACACCAAAGGAGTTATAGTGGATGAATTGGGTTTCACATTAGTGAACTTTGAAAAGATTGGCGAGAAGGGTGAACGATTCATATTGGCATCACGTGCGAATCAAGTATTTTATAGCGATGATCCTACAAATGAAAAATGGTCGGTTGTTCTTCATGGTAAAAGATAGTTCATTGAAGATCCTACAAATGAAGAAGAGTACTATGATAAGTATGATGACTTGAGTCCATCTCAGTTGGGTTGCCAACACCAAATATTGAAGCTAACGATGACTTATATGTGCATGGAGATCACATCGAAGGAATGTTAATTGATAAAATATCACAATATTCGAGGCATGTTTTTATTATTTGTATGTTTTTATATCGATGTGAACTTTAAAATGTTATATTATCTTCTAGTTATGTTAAATGTTAAAATGTTTTTATTTTCAGCTGGCTGACAATGAGTTTGATGATCGTAATGATGATTACCGTGAGGGTGAGGATATCAATGAGGCGCCACCTCACAATGTAAGTTTTAAAATATATCATATATATCTATCTATATGTCCATTTATAAGTTATATCCTATAAGTGTTTTTTTAAAATACCTATTTTTAGGTTGATGATGTACCTGCTAAAAACCATGAAACACTTGTTGAGAAGCAAAAAAAATTGAAAAGTGAGGGTCATCACTATGATGGACAAGTTAATACAATAAAGGGGCAATGGACTAAAATTGGTTGTGGATTTTGATCATGCAGGAAATCCATCTGGAGTGAACCGCAACTCATTTATTTCATATCTTGGGGTTCTTACTCGTAGCCATTGTAGTCCTCATTTAGAATGTTCTTGGCATAATGTTCCTAAAAGGAAGAAAGACTTAATATGGAAAGAACTATATGTGAGTTATTATCATTTGCAATTCTATTTTGCAGAATACTAACTTTTAGGATATACTAGTCTATTAAATATATGACATTTTGCAGAGTATATTTAAACTGGATGAAAGCCTACATCATAAGAAAGCAATGCAACACTGTGGGAGGGTCTTAAGAAACTATAAGACAAATCTCACCCGACTATACATTGGAGATGCTGAGAACAGGAAGAAGTCGGCCACAGAGCAATGGAACTATTTTGAACCGAAGGACTAGGAGGCGTTTGTTTCCAGGAGAAATACCGATGAATTCAATGTATTAACCAATTCTTATGAATTCACCTATTCACGATTGACCTTTAGTGTTAGTAACCAATTCAATGTGCTTACTAACAAGGCTATTAACGATGCTCAAAGAGCAAGGCATGCACTGAATGTGCATGACCACATGATGGGTCCAAGTGGCTATGCAGGTGTTTGCCAAAAATTACTTGTTGAGTCTGCTACTACTCAGGAGACTGGTGAGTCCTCTCTTGTAGATATACCTTTCCATGCTAAGTAGATAACTGGGAGGCAAAACAAGAAAGGAGATATAACTAAGCCCGCAACTTCTGAGGCAGCTGCAAAAATGGTAATATTCAACTCTCAGAGCATTCGATATTGATGATTGTTATGTTTACTTACCAATTTCTATTGATGGTGATTAGAGGGAGCTTCACGAGCAGGGAGCAAGGCAAGTTCATCCCTGAGGGAACAAGGGATGAATTGACAGTTGTTCTTGGTAACTAGAGCATCCTAGATGTGTTAGGGCTGCAGGAGCTCGTGTGGGCATAAAAGCGTTCTTTGGGCCATCACAGCAAAAACATGTCCTAAAAGCAAGATTTTCAAAAGCTGAGGTAACCTATCCTTTTTTTAGAATGTTATTGCAAAGGGAATTCAATAATCAAAAGCTAACATTTCTTTTTTCCATGTATAGGTAGATGAGTTAATTGATAGGAGAGTCGAGGAAGCACTTGATAAGAGACTCCATGAAGCAATGAGTAAGTGGTAGGCGTCTTAGAATGCCACTCATACAGTACCTGTGTCGTGCCGCTATTCCCCTATGATAGAGGTGGTTGGGAGTAATCTTGTGGACCCACCACCTAGCACGTGTGCTGTAAGTATTTTTATAACATAGTAGATAGTCTTTTCAAGATGATATGTTTATGTATATATGTATATAACATACTCTATGTAAATTTGTAGGGGTTGAGGTTATGCCATCTAAGAGTCAAAGAATTCGTTGTTGCAGATGCTGAGGCTTACCCACGCCTTCCAGGGTACACAATTGATGGCACTCCAATACCCGATGGTTATGTTCGTGTGAGTGTGAGGCTTGTGTTCCCTCATTGGAGACAATATCCATTGCCATATGCCCACCCATATGCTGACATGCTTGGTGAAGTAGAAGGCAGAGTGATATTGTGGCCTGAAACGGATGTCATCTATACTGATCATTTATGGTAAATTTAACATTACGTTAATTTTTTAGCGTGTATATACAAGTCAATTGATATGAAATTATATATACAGGGGAAAAGGAAGAAACCCACTACAGCTCCGCCTCCGCCTCTACCTCCTCTCGTAGTTTCTAGTTGGATTCTAAAGGACCTATATGACTCGATAGGTCCTAATTGTAGGGGTATGTCAATATGGATAGGTGAACATAACAAACTGTGTCCTATAAATGTTTATATTTTGGAGGATGATGTAGGCCAATCATACGATAACACTATATTTATACAAGATATTTTGGAGTTGTTTAGGTATGATTGGCTGAATACATCTATGATAGAGCTATGGATATGGTAAGATCTTGTTTATATATCTATATACCTTGTTTTATATATGGTGATCTGATTTCTTATATATTAATGCATACATAATTTATGTTTTGTAGCCACCTACACAAGATTAGTGAAGATTTTTTGTTTACCCATGTGGGATTTCTAATTCCATCTTTGATCAATCTTATAGATAAAACCATCTAATAGTTACCTTATATTTCTCTGTCACTTTTAAATATTTTGGTAAAAAAAAGAAGAGCGTGATAATAGCTCCATTCAATGTTAAGTAAGTTTACTTTGCTTATATAATAGCTTCATTCAATGTTAAGAAAATTGCAGTTTATTATTGATATTGAGTTATATATTTTTAACTTTCTTATCTCTAGTGGTAAGCATTGGGAGTTACTGGTTATTGTCTCCAAGACGTTCATTGTTTATTATCAAGATTCTGCTTGGAAGAAATTAGGCATACATGGACACATAATGAAAAGGCCATTATTCACATGAGAATTTTTTCATATTTATATCCATTAACATCTATTATTACATTACTATTTGGTAATGCAATTTTATGTGTTACATTAACATGTAGGGCTTTCAAATATTTTAAAAGAGTTGGAGGAAGTGTATGCAAGATAAAGGATAAATTGTTAGTTTGGGAGAAATGTGAAAGTAGTTTCCTGACTCCAACATATATATTATTAATGTGAACTATGCTTGTTTTTATTTATTAAAATTTTGTATGTTGAAATTTATAGTATGCTAAATAAGACAATGGCTGGGCATGCGCATACTATGTGATGCGATATATAGACCTGATTATCAGATATGCTACACTAGATATTAATAACATACAACATATATTTTATAATCTCATTAGATAATATGAAATATATCAATCTTATTAATTATATATATTATATAGTTCTATTAGATAATATGAAATATATCAATCTTATTAATTATATATATACATCATTCTCTTTGTAGGTGTTTTAAACTAGTGACTTCATTACATATAAAAAGTTATTAGATGTACATAGTCCCTATACGATGGAACAATTAGATGATATAAGCGAACAATGGAAAAAAGCCTTAGAAGTGCTAAATTTTTTTAATTATCACTGGAGTACCGATGACAACAATGATAGATGTCATAATATTTTTCTATATTTGATGACATATTAAACTTTAAAAGACACACTTATATATACATGTCTGAATGAATTTTGAATTAATTTATCTATATACATGTGTGTGAATGTTCTTCTACATGTGTGTGAATGTGAAAATATATGAATTAATGGATGTGCTTCTAGACTACATGTCTGTGAATGTGAAAATAGATGAATGAATGGAACTACATGTTGCTACATATGTGTGAATCATATGAATGAATTAAATGTGCTTACACATGTGTGAATCACATGATCTATATATATAATATTATCCAAGTTGTTAATATTGCAAGTTTGTGGCCTTTTGTTGGATGAAATCAGAGGATGTTGTAACCTATAATTCAAAACTGCAGGTTTTGCATCCTGCTAACCAGCCGGACTGTAGGCCTGCAAGTTGATAAGAAAAAAAAGCAAAACATCGTCGTCAGTTAAAAGTAAAAAGCTGACAATGAATGTCCAGATCGTCAGTTAATAACTGAAAACCATCGTCTTTTGTACTAATGGTGTCAATTATTTTTTAGTTACAAAAAAAGTCAATATAGGAGATCAAAGGAGTCAGTTATTTATAAGCAACTGACAACTATGGTCTAACCGGGGGCTGATTTTTTTTGTTCGGGATGGATAATGGCGTCAGTTTTGCGTGAAGAACCGACGCCTATTGTGCCATTGCGAGAGGTTCTTTTTTTGGTTGTAATCGGGGACGACTCTAGGTCATCGATTTTATAACTGACACTTAGACATATACTTTTAGTGTCGCCCACATGGGTGTCGCATGGAAACTGAAGTCAAAAGGATTATTTAATCGACGTCAAAGGTGATATCTGTACTAGTATATATATATGTGTGTGTGTGTGTCTATATATATTTGTGTGTGGGCGGGAGGGGACACACTCACTCACACAGACACACATATACACATACATACACACACAAATATATATATATATATATATGTATATATATATCGGAATCAGGTAAATATATTCTGATGTTCCTCCTAAAAAATATTAGGGGGGCAAGATCACATGTAGGCCCAATGCCATACACCCATATTAGTAATACAACTCACACATTTAGCTAATATGTAGTCTACGTCTAATGCATTTACAATTGTTTACAACAATGCTTGTGGAATTCGTGGACTTTCCTTGGTGTCTTCTAGCATTCCTCTCTTCCCAAATATGGTAGCATAGACCAACAAACAAGAGATTTTTATTCACATTTGTTCCGCATCTAGCAAGCAACCTTCTCGGTTCGGCAATAAGTTGAATCTGAAGTCTGAAATCTCCGCATAAATACTCCCATATCTCCTTTGTGAACTTGCATTCCCCCACAAGGTGGCTGTGACTTTCTTCCTTTTCCCCACATAGCAAGCATACGTAGATATATCATAATTCCAACTCTTTATATTATCAAGAGTGGTAAGGATATGGTGTCGAAATTTATATACACATATGCTCCACTTTGGCACATACCTATCCATCCATATTTGTTCACCAACTAGGTCCTTCTCGCCTCTGGTCTGGGACATCTCCCACAAGCTTATCTTTTTGTCTTTGAGCTGCCATCCTCCAGAATTATTAGTAACAAACAAGTGTTTAATTTGTGGTCATATTTGCCTCATGACATTGATGGACCTTGAATATCCTTCTGTTATTTTTGGAATAAAATCCAGCCCTCTAGGATATCTATCTCTCATCCACTTTCCCCATGTAGATGTGCCTTCTTGGAATGCAACAAGCCTTCTCATGGATCCCCATCTAGCAATATCTCTAGGGGTCTTCAAGTTCAGCCCTCCTTCATCTGTAGGAAAATCCAACCTAGAATACTTCATAGGATGATGCTCACTACACCATAGAAAGTTAGCAGTCTTCATTTCAATTCTATCCAGAACAGATACAAGAATTTCACCTTGTTGTACCCAAAAAATGAGAAGTCCCTCTATAGAAGCTTTTATCAAGGGTCTGTGCCCCGCCATGGAAGTCTTTTGTGTAGGCCATCTATTAATCATCTCCTCCACTTTATCAATGCATTCTGTTAAATCTTTGATGTGAAGGTTGCCACCTGCAAGAGGGAATCCCAAGTACTTGGTTGGAAATTCACCCCTTTCCACTCCCATAGCCTGCGTGATTCTGTCCTCCAACTGATAGTAGTTCTTTGATAAGAAAATGTGTGTTTTATTTGCATTAACACACAACCCCGTTTGCTTCCCAAACTCCCCTTATAAGCTTATAAGATTTCCTAGATATTGCTATTTGGCTTCAATGAACACCAGGACATCATCTGCAAAAATCAAGTGCATCATTACCTTTGTGTCGTGGACAATGTAAGGCTTTATTTCCTTCCTTTCTTCAGCTTGTTGCATCTTCCTTGTGAAATACTTTGTGATAATCATGAAAAGAAGAGGAGATAGGGGGTCTCCTTGGCGCAACCCGTTGCCCCCTCTAAAGAGACCTGCAGATGTGCCATTCACCAAAGCAGAGTAGCTAGTGGTCCCAACACACTGTTTCATCCATCCTATCCATTGTTCATTGAATCCCATCTGTTGCATGATCCACCATAATTTATCCCACCTTACACTGTCATAAGCTTTGGAAACATCCAGTTTTAGGCAAGCCTTCCTACTACCTCTCATGACATTATAATCTAGAAGAAATTCACTAGCCAGAAGCACACAATCAATGATACTTCTACCTATAACAAAAGCTCCTTGATTTGCAAAAATAAAAAAAGGGAGGACCATCTTCAACCCAGCAGCCAGAATTTTAGGAATAATTTTATATTGTACCGAGCAGCAAGCAATGGGTCAAAAATCAGCAAGAGAGGATGCAACTTTCTTCTTCAGAATAAGAACAAGAAAGGAGTGATTGACCTGTCTCACCATGTTCCCACCTTACAGAAATCAGTCCAAATAAGCTTGCAAGTCATCTTTAATAATATCTCAAGTCTTCTTATAAAAGAAAGCATTGAAACCATCAGACCCATGTGACTTATTGCTTCCAATACTCCACACAACATCTTTGACCTCATGTTCATTGGTCCTTCTAGTGAGAATATTGTTGTGTGTGCTAGTGAGTCTGAACTTCCATTCAACTTCCTCCAGCTCATCAATATTATCAGAGAGATTTTTATTATACAGAGATGTGTAGAACCTGATATCCTATTCTTCAAGATCATCCTATTTGTTGACAACCATACCTTCACCATTAATAAGTTTAGATATAATATTACATGCCTCTCTTCTTCTAACTGCAATATGGTATAGCTTTGTGTTTCTATCCCCATCCTCCATCCACTTTTCCTTACTTCTTTGCCAGTAGAATTTTTCATCTGCCTTCTTTAGATCTTCAAGCATCATTTTTAAATCCTTGTCTTTCTCATTAGCTTTGGATTTAATGGATCAACCAACAATCTTTCTCTAGTGTCCTTGCACTCCTATTTGGTGTCCTTCAGCAGCTTTGGGATGTTCACCTCTTCATTTACCCACTTTTTGAGTGCGATCTTGGTGTTCTTCAACTTTTTAGCAAATACGTACATGGGATTGCCTGTCACCTGAGTACTCCAACTTTGCTTTATGACTTCATCAAACCCTTTCCAATCAGTCCAGTAGTTTAGAAATTTGAAAGGCCTCCTTTTGTACTTTTTCTCAGTAATCTGAACAACAATAGGTACATGGTCACTTATATCCAAACCTTCAGCCTTTACCTGTACCTTAGGAAAATTTTTCAGCCATTCATCATTCACCAAAGCTCTATCCAGCTTGCTTGCCATCCTGTCACTAGGGCCCCTTTCATTATTCCAAGTAAAGATATCCCCACCAACCATTGGTAATTCGAACAAACAAGATTTATCAATGGCTCGGTTGAAAGCATCCACTTCAACATTAATAGCAAGTCTTCTGTCTTTTCTCACACCTTGCAGACACACTGTATTAAAATCACCAATTACCATCCAGGGAAGCATATCCCTTTTAGAGATAGAAACCATATTGTCCCATAGGTCCAGTCTCGCTTTGCCATCATTGTGACCATAAACAACTGTCAACCAAATATGCAAGCCACTTTTATTAACATAGTCCACTGGAACCTATTGATCTGACATATGTACCAATGAAAGATGCCATGCATTAGGCTTCCACACCACACATACCCTAGCAACCTCACCACAATCAATGTTGGATACATGCTCCCAACCTAGTGGAAACAAATATTTAATACTATTTTTATTTTGTACCTTTATCTTCATCTCTACCAATGCAACCAGAGAATGACCGCTAGCAGCAATCCATTCTCTAATTTCCTTCTTCTTGCTCCTGTCACAATCTCCCTTGATATTCCATAGAAGCATGGACATATCAAAGATTTTTTTTGGACCTGGTATGCCTAGGAGGCTCCTTTCCAGCATTCTTGTCTTTCCCCTTCTGCTCCTATTTTTTAGTTGCATTTTCCTCCTCAGCATCTGATTCAGATAGTGCCTCAAAACTATTAGTTGGGTCCAAAATAGAACTGGCACATTAGTTCCTGGGAATACCTGGCTTCTTTACCCCTTTCCTTCGTGAGCTTGACACGAACTCACCCTCTTCCCCACTATTTGTTTTCTACAACAGGGACTTGGTCTGCTTCTCTTTACCTTCATTCACTTTGTTGCTACTTGTTTCTTTTCCCTTGGGCATTTTATCTACTTCTTTGCTTCCTTCTCCCTTTGACCCCTCTATCTCTTCACTTTGGTCTGCTGTAGGAGGCATGTCCGGTATAGGCTTCTCCCTCCAAACTTGTCCACCATCTTTGTTGTTGTCTATTGGTTTCTTGTCACAGTAGGCGTCCGCATGAGCGAAAGCCTTGCAGATGGTGCACCTCGCTGGGACATGGTTGTATTCCACACTCACCGGGATGGGTTCCCTTCCCTTCACATTCAACATGAATTTCTGAGGCGTTGCCTTCTACACGTCGAGCTCCACAATGACCCGAGCTTCATTGCACTTAAGAGACTTCTCGTCAATGTGAAGAACCGTCTCGACTCCGCTAGCGATCGTACCCACCACCCTCTTTATCCAAGAATGGCCAATTGAGTGCACCGTGATCCATGTCAGAATAGTAGAGAAGATGTCCTTCTTCAGTTCATCGCCATATCAGTAGTCCTTGTTAGCGAAGTTCAAGGCATCGTACTTGTCAGCGGCGTTCGTAAATCTCACAAGAAAGATGCCCTTATCCCTGGACAAGAAATCGAGTGTGCCCTTCGGTCTCCATTTGCACTGGATCCATGCTTTGAGGTGAGGGTACAACAGCCTCCTCCCAAGGATGTATACCAGCATGGTGAACTCCCAGATGTTGGGCATCCTGTCAAACTCCTCAGGCTTGAGTTCGACGTGTATCTCTCCTTCCTTCATCAATGGTTTTGGGAACTCTAGGGTTTCCTTTGTATTCTTCGCTGGCTTAGTCAAGACCTAGGACTAGGTCTTGCACCCGCCTTCTCCTTCCTTCAGCTCTGCTCGACTAGGGTTTCCCTGGTCTGGTCATCCTTTCTCCTTCTTGTTGTTGTCAGCCTGGTGGCTAGGGTTGGTGGCGGAGGCAGTGTGGGGGCGATGATGGGTGGTGTAGGGCGGACATCACCGACCAGAGTGTCCGAGAATGTGGGCGCCATGCCGGAGATCGGCGGCGATCGCACACGAGTCGCCAGAGCCAGACCTAGCGGGAGGCACAATATGTATTGAATAGTATGTATGTATGTATGTATGTATATATATATATATATATATATATATATAAATATATATATATATATATATCTATTTGTGTATGTACACAGACACACAAAAAGGCAAAGTGAATGGGGGCAAGTAGGGGCCATGGCCTCCGAAGAAAAATAGAAAAAATCTATACATACGTAGAGCTGGCAAAAGCTGACCCGACCTGAGAAACCTGACCCGTCCTACCCACAACCCAACTTGAATAAACCTGAAGAAAATATAAAACCAAACTCAACCCGACCTGACCTAACATTTACCCAAAACGGAATATGACATGAAATTATCAGACCCAAACCTAACCTGACACCTGATCTGATGATATGGTGTGACTCGAATCAACCTAAAAAGATCACAACCAACATGACCCAACTCAATATCAACCTGATTTGACATTGACCTAACCCGACACCAACCCTCCCAACACCAACCCAAGCCATGTCAACCCGATCCAATACCAACCCGACCCATTATCAACCCGACTTGACATCAAACCAACCCTACACTGACTGACCCAATGTCAACCCGACCCGAAATCAATCCCACCCAACAGTGACCTGACCCAATGTCGACCCGACTGAGTTCTAGTGAGTAGCAACTAGCGAGAAGTCAAGTTTTAGTTTTCCAATAGATATTGGTATGGCTTTATTGGTATATTATTTAACAAGAAATAGTTTGCTTGATAATTTGATAGAAAGTAAAAGGAAGGAGAAATATATGGGATAATAGATAGTAAAAGAAGAAAATAACGATTTTTTTTTAATTAGTGGAACTTTTTAGTCATTACTTTTTATCACAAGTCACAATGTGACCTGGATGAGTTTCAACTCAAAACAACTTGATTATACAAATATACAACCCAAGAAACCCCAACTTGATAACTACCCAATTTAAAATGACTCGATTCAAACTCGAGTTAGCCCTAGAAAATAGTGTAAATTGAAACGACCTGAAGTGATTTTACTTGAATCCAAACCAACCCAATAAATGAATATAAAAAAACTTGTATCAAAGTTAACCTGACCCGAACACGAGTTAACCTAAAAATGTAAAATGAAATGAAGGGACCAATCCAATACTAACTTGATTCGACATAACAGGATAAAATAACCTCAAATATCTTTGACCCATAATGACCCTGGCCAAACCCAAAATGGTTTTCCTGATTGCCAACTCTCCAACCTTAACAGACCAAGACCCAACCCAAAATAACTAGAACCGAACCAAAAACACAACCCAAGAAGACCCGATCTGATTACTACCTAACCCAAAAATAACTCGACCTGAAACCAAATTAGTTCGAGGAAATAGTGCAAATTGACCGGACCTGATATTAATACGAATCAAAATGATTTGACTTGAACTCGAACCAACCCGATAAATTAACCTGAGAATATCTATACCAAAATTATCCCGACCTGAGCCCGAGTTGACCCAGAAATGCAAAATGACTCGAAGGAACCCAACCTGATACTAACCTGACCCAAACCCGACCCAACTTGGAAGAATAAAATAACCCAAATTATCTTTGACCTATAATGACTCGACCTGAAATGGCACAACCCAAACCTGACCTGACCCACCCGATTTCTAGCTCTATACATATGTATATAAATACATACACTTACAAGTTTTGAGATAAAATATATATTATGTCAATGCATACACAATAACAGGTGCCTTTTAAAGTAGTGGAGTTTTGTTGGTTTCCTTTATTGGCCCATGCAAGTTCGAATTCGGGTGGCCACAATTTTAATTTTCCTTCTCAAAATATGTATAGTCACATATTCATATATATATAGATACATATATATATATTATATACATATATATACATATATTTATATATACATATATATGTACATATATAAATGTATATAGATGTATATATATGTATATATATACATGTATATATATGTATATACATGTATATATATGTCTATATATGTATGCATATATATGTATATAAATGTATGTATATATATATGTATATATATGTATGTATATATATATGTATGTATATGTATATATATATATATATACATGTATATATATGTATATACATGTATATATATGTCTATATATGTATATAAATGTATGTATATATATATATATATATATATATATATATATATATATATATATATATATATATATATATATATATATATATATATATATATATATATATATACTAGTAGATGCACGTGCATTGCACGTGATTTTTATAGTTTTACTCTACTAACCAATTATGTATTTGAAAGTGACAAATAATCAAAACTATGAAGAAAAAATGCTAATTGTGAATTTAGAATCAGAAAAGACAATTTTAAAAGATCATAAATAAATCTATTAATTGAAAAACAGACAGCTATACTAAAAACTCACAATTTTTTTATTTTACAACAAAATCATTTTTGAAATTCCTCACATCATTCATTTTGAACCTTTTTCTTCTTTCTTGTAATTTATTGTGCTTATCTTCATGATTTCATTTATTCTCATTTCTCTTGAACCTCATGTATATCCATTCAATTGTGAAAATAGTCATGGGTTATATGTATAATAATTGTTTTCATATCCTCATTATTAATGCCACTCATAAATCTCCCCCACAATATAGATGAGGTGTAAATGAGTGTCTAAAATGTAGTTCTTTGTGCTCTTAGTGTTCTACGTTTTTATGGGTGATATGCCCTATAATGGGCATGGTGTGTGTCCTACATGTAAACCAAGTTATTTAATTGAAATGAAATATAAATGATGTTTGATGTTACAAAAAAACATTATAATGTAGTTACTATTTTGTGGGTGAAGGTTATCAACCAATTTTTATGGAGTATTACCAATTTATCATGAGAGGAACAAGAAGAGCTATGCATCAATGGGTTTCCGATATGCAAAATGTGTTGTACCTCTACCTAGTAGGGTGTTGTTATTGGTGATGTGGAAGTCCAATATGAATAGTCATGGTGATTGCAAGTAGGTTGATTTTGCATATATGATCCCTAATATTCCAAGAGTGTGTTATGGAAGTTGCACCAAGAAAACATACATTTCAATCTGGAGATGGACAAATAGATATCAATGTGTTGTCTAATATTTTTCTAATAGGGAAAATCTTACTTTGGTTTCTCGAGGCATTGAGTACATGACCCAAATGAACATTATCACTCAAAGGAGGTTCAATGAACTTCATGTTTATATATCTAATAGAAAAAAGATCTAGTTTCATAGAACGATAGACTCAATTAGGGAAAACATATAGGTATACATGTGTAGATGAGTAGAAAAGTAGATTTGTTCAAATAAATTTTATATATTATAGTCACAACCCTATCATCAAGAAAGAAACTTACATATAGTGAGTTAAGGCAAATTTGTATTATATATATAGTTGTATGATTTTGTGCATAGTTTTTCACACAACATTCTCATCTTTCTCTACTCATTTAACTCCATAAATAATGTCTTCATTTGCTAATACTTGAATCTAAAGAATGTACAATGATGTATACATAGAGAAAATGCATATCGCCAATGAGATGGCACCCAGATGGTAAAAGTACTTATGTAAGACCGAGAGGTCTCAGGTTCAAAACCCCCCGGCCACGGGATGAATGAATGGCCAATTTTTTTTAAAACAAAGAGAAAATGCATATCATGTCATAATTTTTTTGTAGTTGTAATCGTTCATATTTTTTTAGCTTACTGAAAATTTTACATGATGTTTCACTTTCTAATCATATCTGCAAACTATTTCAAAATTTCAATATTACTTACTTTTGTGTGAAGGGGAATGGGAACATAAGGTATGTTAAATACCATAGAATATTATTTTAAGAATAGGGATAATGTGGCGAAACCAATGTTACATCCTCATATATTTATATGGAGTATATATAGATACGTGGACTGTTAATATATCCATATATCTATTATAAAACATACTTGTAGTTTTGTGACACTATGTTTCACAAATTTGTATTGAGCTTTATTAGGGAATGAAATTATTACTAATTATAATTAAAAAAATTCAAATCTAGGTATAAACCAAATAACTAATGCAAATCTAATTGCCATTCAAAAACATACAAATCTAGGTAGAAACCAAATAGCTAGTACAAATGATATCCATTAATTAGAGGTTATAACTGTTTAAAACCTGCAATTACATCTTTCAAGAACCATTAATTTATTTTAAACATTTTAAACCACTTCAAAATTCCTACAAAAATGTTTTCAAGTGGAATCTATTTACATTTACCTAATTTTTAGCAATAAAATTTCATTAAATTTAATTGCTTGCCCAAGTATATTTGTTTTTTCTATCAATGTGAATATTTAGATAGGAATAAAAAGTAGTTTTGGTAAATAAAATAAATAGCAAAATATGATGTTGTTTAATGGTTTACAAAGATGATATATATATATGTATATGTATATGTATATATATATATATATATATATATATATATATATATATATATATATGAACACATATTAATAGAAACTAATTTGTATATATTTCTTTGGCATCTTCTTTTTTGCAAAATAAAAAATATTTCGAAACTTATTCTTTCAAAAATATTGAAAATCACGACGTAAAATTAAGACATTTTCTTCAACATTACGGTATATTCCATGCACTTTAACCGATATGAATATAACCCTATATGCATATAAACATTATACATTTGTAATAAATATGAACTCATCACCTTCTCTTAAAACTTATCTAACACAAATTAATATGCAATATTAGGATTTACCATTTAAAAACTATTATATCCAACATGAGCAAATAATCATAAATACATCAACCATATATGAAATTTCTAGATTTAATTGGAATGATGATTTGTAAAATTCCTATGTGAATATAGACCTTTCCCAGTTAAAATAATTGATAGAAAAATCAATAAAATATGAAGTGCATAACCAAAAAATGTCATTGTTACTTGGTACAGTTTCAATAGTTGAGAGAAAAGAAAAATATCATAGGAGTTAAGAAACTAATATGATTGCAATAAATTATACTCAATTTCGTATGTCATCATTAATTTTATATCATAATTTGAAGTTATTTATCAAGTTAGGTGTACGCAATTTCAGTTGTGTTTGTTCTCTATAATGCGATACCATTAATGTTACATTTTTTAATATTATATGAATTTGTATTGAATCAGTGAAATAACTTTTTGGTATATATATTTATAGTTATTCATTATTTTATAAATTATATTATAAGAATATTTTTATAAGGCACTATTCCATAACATACATATACGTATAATGTGTAGTATGGATAATCAATATGGACCCCACCTCAACAATTCCCTATGCTAATTATATTTATGTATCAAAGCTAACTTATTTTCTTGTATCATGTCTATTTTTTATATGTTACTCTGGTATATATGTTGGCTAGAATTAGTCATGATCTATGACCAAGCTAATGAAAATGTTCAAGGTGAACCAATTAATCTCTACAAGTTATACATCAATATATATGTTGAGGTTTATTCCATGGTGGCTACAATCTCATTTTCAATGTGCTTTAAGTGCATTGATGATTCAAGAGAAGTCAATTTACAATTGAATACAAATATATAGTAGCATATATTACCATATGCATTAAGAGTACTAAAGTGATTGTTATCTTAGTTATCAGAAAGAATGACTCACAATATGGTTAGGAATATGGGGTAAATATTAGGTCTTTATTATGGAGTCATTATTGCAATATCTCTTTTTCCAAGTTGAGCCAGCCAATCATTGTCATTGGAAATAAATTGTAATTAAAAGTAAAATCAAGAAACAAATGCATGGAAATATAACATTGTGGTTTTCCCAATAGGTAAGGAGTTTGAAGCTACAATTTCATTTCCTTTTTCTTGTCATCAGTATTCTTATAAAGGGTGCAACCTACCATCCAAGGATAGGGTATTCAATTGAATAAGCAGAAGGTTTTGGAATTCAGAAGCTCAAGAATATTATTAATTACACTATGGATGACTACAGGTGGCGAATCTTTGGAAATGTTTGGATATTCTAAAAAAATTGGATAATTTAGATGAGACCAACCTTTGTTGCTAATTCTTTGTTAGGCAAGGCCGTAAGTGTCAACACTGTTGCTGGTGGTCCATTAGGATCTTTTCATGAGATGGAAATAAACCACTAACCTATCACTCTTGGATTTTTTTATTAGAAAAGAATATCATAAATTGGTTCCTTATTTGAGTAGAAAGGTTCAACCTTTGCCTGAGGTGGCTGATCATTGGTCACCACCGTCTGGGCATCTCCTCGATGTTTTCTAGAATGGTACAAATGATTTTTTTTACACACATCATTCACCAAAAATAGCTATGTTATGTTTGGATGCAATGTTTTGAAGTGTTAAGATTTAAATGTCATACATGGCCATAATTAAATTTCAAAGTCATCCTGATTACTGGTAGTTGTTGGTAAGCTCATATAAATATTATTGATACCACAAACTCAAAAATATATTTCAATTATGACATGGTTCAAAATTTTATGAAACTTGCACTATTGTAGATTTTTCTTCCTGCACACATCCCTTCAGTAAAAAAGGTTTCACTATCGATCTAGTGAGACTTGAAACATACGTATCCAAATAACTCTATAGTGTAACTCGTGGATCCAAACAAGAATATAATATATACGGTTGGTAAAATATGTGATGAATAACTCCTACCATTAATATTACTATGCCCACAGTTATAGTGAAAGAGGGAGATAGGTTATCCAAAATGAGAACCCAAAGAAAGGTGGATTAAAGTAAATAAGAAAAGCTTGGTTTCGATTCAGCCATGGTGTAAAACAGAGTGATCAATCCCAAAGGATTAATCCATGATTTGATTAGCATCTATATAGGAAAATCTATGACTAAAGAGAAGCGCCACAGCATAAATTTCTTGGACGTTCAAGCCAACCATTGTAAGGTTGTTATTGGAGTTGCAACTAATATTATAGGGGAGAATGTTACATGTATCTTTTCTATAGAGTCAGATGAAAGAAGTTTATGGTTTTTGGAATTAAGATATATAGCATACAATATGGCACGTCACAGTTTCGGCAGATAAAGCTGTAAAATACTCTAATCCACATTAACCAATGTTGGAGGAAGCAACGTAAACAGAAGTGGAAGAAATGGGGATAACATACTGGACATATTTAAGACAAATGTACAAAATCGATCGCTTATTAATAAGCTTTTGTGGACCGAATGGACACATTGATTATAAACAAATGGATGGCTAGCTGGAATAGAGAATCAGATGCTATGGATGGTTTAAATTTTTGGTAAAGTTGATACAAGAGTTTGGAAATAGCAACACTAATGCATGAAAACCCAGGAATTCATTGACACGCAAGAGGAACAAAATGATTTGATGAAATCAACAGTCCAGCGTTAGTATCGAAGGGCAACAATGATAAGCTTGGATGATGCATCCTTATTAGAAAGTAGTGGGTGGAACAAAACAACGAAGCCAAAATGGATGGCCCGACACTACGGAGGATCATCTTCACACGTGTTAGTAATTTGAAAATCATTGACCTGCTTAATATACATACCTGCATGATCCATGTGTGAGGATTGTAACTGATCCCGGCTATAGCCTCCGTCTACATTCGCCTAGCCTTGCATAACTTCATCCTCAACAACCATGGAGGTTCTCGGCAGCGGAGAAGAAGACCCTCTACACACTTGATTCGGGGATAAGCACATATAGTAATCGCCGTTGACAACTGAAATAGGCTCATCGCTCTGCAGATATGGGTGGAAGGGATCAGTGAAAACAACTGGATTAAGGGTGGCGCCCCTCCCAAACGTACTGAAGTTCGAGCAGTGACCTATTTTTGATGGCGAAAGGAGACAGACAATGTAAATTGGCGTTGTGACCTATTTCCGATGGGTGGAAGGAGGCATAGACAACCGAAGTTGGCGGCGTGACCTTGTCTTCGAACGACCTATTTCTTCGGTTAGGTAAAGTTATGTGCCAAGGATTCATAGGGCTCTTCTGCTGCGTGAAAAAGGGCCATGTTTGTCACGTGACTGGACGGAAACGAGTCAGGCTAGTGTACACTCGAGTGTACCAGAGGCATCGTACATCTCAGTCATTTTTTAAGATCCAGTAAATTTTTGAAAAATCTAAACTGTTGATCTTCTTAATTATCATAAGAACATACTATATAATAAATTTTAGCTCATTTGGACACTTATAAGTCGTGCATCTAAAGTAGGCAAAAATCATGTATTTTAAATTAGTTTTGTGCGTCGATTTTGTTGTCCTTGGATGAGTGACTTATACTCATCCAAATGAGTTCAAATTTTGTATGTGACCTATTATTATTGTAACTATGAAGATCAATGGATTAGATTTTGGAAAAACATGGTCTAGATAGGCAAACACCATTGGGGTGTACGATGTGATATGTACACTCGAGTGTATTCTAGCCTGAATCATATATATATATATGAATATTCTTATATTTCAACATGGATTGTAACAGTGGTGTATTGGCATGTGCTTGGTTCCTTAAGCAATTGGTCCTTGGTTTGAATTGTGTTGTATACACATTAACTTTTTTCTCAATTAAGTTTAACATTTGGATATAGAAATCTATCTATAAGACATATTTTGATCCACACAACATATAAATCTTGGCTCCGCCCCTGCATAAATACATACATACATACACACACACACACACACACACACACACTATATATATATATATATATATATATATATATATATATATGTATATATATATTGGTAACTCAGTAGACTCGTAAGGCTTGTGCCGAGCCCAACCTGGGGAGCTCAACCCCATCCCGTAAGGAGCGTAGCCCATTAAGTGGCACAGAGGCCAGCTACGCTACAGGAGAAACAATTCCGAACAGCACCACTAGGGGGATTTGAACCCGGGGCCCTTCATGAGGGGCCCCGTACTGTGAGAATTCGAGCTACTGCTCGCCGACTATATATATATATATATATATATATATATATATATATATATATGGTCATTCATTCACTACCCATGAACGTAACTAAGATTACCTAACTGCGCATCTATTTTGTAATAGGAAAGCATGTATCCTTCTAGAAATAGTAAAAATGATATTTATAATGACAGTTTGCGTAGTATTGCAAAACGAATCTTTGTATTACAATTTTGGTTATCTCATTATAGTTAGGTGCCTTCCTATTACAAAATAGATCCATGGGTAAGAAAAGTTAATTACCCACTCAAGAAGTGAATATATATATATATATATATATATATATATATATATATATATATATATATATATATATATATATATATATATATATATATATATATATATATATATATATATATATCGCTGCCCACGCGGGTAGATAAGCTAAGTTACCTGACTCTTGATTTGATGTTGCATTGTGTTGAAATGGATTAGCGGTGGCACAAATAGTAATTATGTATAGAAGAAGTATGTGCATGGAGTGGTGGTGGAACTGTTTGTAATTATGCTATAATAATTACACGTGCATGGAGTACAGTTCCTGATTTGGTTTATGGATCAGATGTACATTTCTCACCACTCCTGCTAGATAAGTTATAAAATGAGAACACAATGGGGGATTGTAGGATGGGATTGGGGTATTATTATAATATTTCTCACTGAATCGTATATCCATTAAATGTGATCCTTTTAGAAAAAGCGAGATGAACAAAAATGAATTTTCTAATTGATCTCATACCAACATTGAAGCATATGTGTACTCAACGTAACAAGTCTAAAGTCATTGTAGTGGTGTACTTTTGTAGTGATGTTAAACACATGATAAATAAAATCATACTTCTAGATTGTATTACACAATGTCATCCTTGTTTACAAATTTCTCATTTCCATTACAAGTTTTCTATTCTCATTACAATATACTAGTTATCCTTACAAAGTATTTCACTTCTACAAAATATGTTTGCATATAAAAATTTTTGATATCATAGTTCTGGTGATGGGTAGCGAGTTATAATGACATGTAAAGAAAGATGGAATTCTGTAATAAGAAAGAAAAGTTTATAATAAGATCAAACAATTTGTAAAGGAAAGGAAACAAATATAATAGAGGGTGACATTTTGTAGTACAATCTGTATGCATCAAATTCTACTATCCATGAGAATGAATTTCATTGCATCAAAAGTTGTAATAATAAGGCACACTTAGTAATAGAAAGAGAGAATTTGTAATGAGAATGAAAAAGTTGTAACCAACAATGACATCAACAACTACATAGTTATAACTAATGTAGATATTTTGTAATAAGAAAGAAAGTTTTGTAATCAGAACAAATAATTTGTAATGAAAAAGAAACAATTGTAACCAAAGATGGCATTTTGTAATATAATGTAGATGTATCAAAGTTTACTTTCCAAGAGAATGAATCTTGATACATCAAAAGTTGTAATAATAAGGAATATGTTAAAATAAAAATAGAGAATTTGTAATGAGAATGGAATTTGTAACCAATGATAACATTTTGTAATACTATATGCGAGTATGAAGTGTTATTATCTAAGAGAATGAATTAAAGTACATAAAAATTATAGTAAGAAGGAATGTTTTGTAATGAGAATTGAGAATCCATAATGAAAATGAGAAAGTTATAATTAAGGTTGACAACCGATATTACAATATGTAGCTATCAATTTTTTTATCTAAGAGAATGAACTTTAGTACAAAATAAATTGTAATAAGAAGGAACATCATGTAATATGAATAAAAGAATTATAATGAGGATGAAAAAATTGTAAATTAAGATGACGTCTTGTAATACAACCTGACTATATCACATACTATATCCACATTATGTATACTCAGATCCTTTATGGGTTGCTTGATTACAACCATTATATCTGACATGTAGTTTGAACTATGTACATGGAAACTACGTGGAACATCTCTTAATTATGAGTCAACGGTGAATATGTGTTTAGAGTGAGCATTATTTAAAGTATTTTCCCTCATTCACTTTTTTATTCATTTAACATGGACGTCTCAATGTCCACTATCCTTCCCATTAGTGCATGCATTCATAATTAATTGTCATCTAGCTACAATAGTGACATCACACCCATGCACTAGTAACGAATTTGGTATTAGAAAATGATGCCACCATTGTTTCATGCATATGTTTAAGAATTCTATATAATTACAAATAGCTGCCACCACTACTCCATGCATTCGTGAATGTATTCTACATAATTATTACAGATGCCACCGCCACCATACAAATGTAATTGATTTTGATTTAATTATAGATCATGCCACCGTTACTCTATGGCACACAGACACACACACACACACACACACACACACATATATATATATATATATATATATATATATATATATATATATATATATATATATATATATATATATATATATATATATATATATATATATATATATATTCACTACTCGCGCGGGAAAATAACTTTAATTACCCATGAATTTATTCTGTATTAGAAAGGTACCTATATGTAATGAGACAGACAATGTTTGTAAGGAGATGATCAAATTTGTAATACAAACACTCATTTTGTATCACAACGTAAACTGATGTGTAAATATCATTTTTACTATAATCAGACGTCTAATACAAAACGAGTGTTTGTATTACAAATTTGATCATCCCATTACAAGCAATGTCTGTCCAATTACAAATATGTGTCTCCCTATTACAAAATAGATGCACGGGTAACTAAGGTTAGTTAGCCATGCGGGTAGTGAATGAATGGCCTATATATATATATATATATATATATATATATATGTAGAGAGAGAGAGAGAGATAGTTTTAGTTTCCCACGTGGGTAACAAGATTACGCTACCCGACAGCAGTTGCGGAGCGGAAAAAAGCGGAAAAAAGAGACCGGCACGCGGAGAGAGAAACTAGCGAACCCCAATTCATCACCGTCCCCACCGAAAAAGAGCACTAGTTCATCGCGCCGTCCCCACTGAAGCAAAACCCCAGTTCGTCGCCCTCCCCAGTGATTTTCCCGTTCTCACGCACCTCCTCAGTCATCACCACCTCCTCCGTCATCATCTCCTCCAATCACTCCTTCATCCACTCGTGGAGATGACGAGGACGAAGAAAGCCTCACGGAAATCGTCGGTTATGCCTCCGTGGAGAAAGAATAGACCGACAATGGTCGAAATAGATGACGATGACTTAGAAACGCACCAGTTTCAAGCCGACGAGAAGATGGACAAACATGGAGAAGAATCGGGAAAAGCAGCATCGGCCGCGGAAAGGGAAATACACGACCAGACTACTCTGACAACTCCGAAAGAGGATAAGAAAGAGGCTACCAAGGCCACAGAAGCGGAAGAAGAGGGGAAAGAAGAAGTTGTGGAATTGGAGAAGGGGTTTGCTGCTGAGACTCCTCAGACAATACAGAAAGAGGTCAAAATAGGAGCTGCGATTGTTACTGAAGGAGATAAGCAAGCTACTTCTTCAACAACTAAGATACAGAAGAAAGGCAAAAAAAGATGGGTTACAGCTCCCCCATGGATCAAACCTCAATCAAAAAGTGCAAAGCGTAGTAAGGTTGCTACTGCTGGTCGTGGAGTCAACAGAGCAACTGAGAAGAAAGAATCTGCGCACAACAAAGCGGGAAAAGTTGAACAACAAGGTAATGCTCGAGTAACTAGAATTAATGCTTGAGTAACTGATAGTAATGCTTGAGTAACTGATAGTAATGTTTGATTAAATGAAATTTATGCTTGAGTAACTATTACAAAATGCTTGAGTAACCGACATTAATGTTGAGTAACCGAGATTAATGCTTGAGTAACTATTACATAATGTTTGAGTAACCGAGAGTAATGTTTGAGTAACTAAAATTTATGCTCCGAGTAACTATTACATAATGCTTGAGTAACCGAGATTAATGCTTGAGTAACTAATAGTAATGTTTGAGTAACTAAGATTTATGCTCGAGTAACTATCACATACTGCTTGAGTAACCGAGGGTAATGCTTGAGTAACTGATAGTAATGTTTGAGTAACTAAAATTTATGCTTGATTAACTAGTACATAATGCTTGAGTAACCAAGAGTAATGCTTGAGTAACTGAGAGTAATGCTTGAGTAACTGAAATGTATGCTCGAGTAACTATCACATATTGCTTGAGTAACCGAGAGTAATGCTTGAGTAACTGAGAGTAATTATTGAGTGGAGAGGGTTGTTTAGTTACTCAACCATTACGTTCATTATTAATTTGAGAAACTGAAAAAATCCTACGAGTAACTGAACAATGCACGTAATGGTTGAGTAACTGAACTGCGAAATTAGTGCTTGAGTAACCGAGAGTAATGTTTGAGTAACTGAAATTTATGCTTGAGTAACTGATAGTAATGTTTGAGTAACTAAAATTTATGCTTGAGTAACTATTACATAATGCTTGAGTAACCGAGAGTAATGTTTGAGTAACCGAGAGTAAACTATAAAACAATATTGTTAAGCTAAATACTACATTCTTGGAATAACTGTATTCGTATGCAGGAGAAGAAAGCAAAGGGGATGAGGAGAGTACAAATGCAAGTCAGAAATAGAAAGAGATAGAAAAGGCTAACGAGAAAGGTAAGATTGTATGGATTTGTAATTGTTTTAATTTTCAGTTACTTACAGTTTATTAAATTGCTTTTACAAAATAAACAATGAGCTCTAACGATAAATTCTGATATGTTTGCAGTGGGAGTAAATAGACTGTACCACAGGTGCTCCTTAAAGAGCTACATCAACACCAGCAAGAGCATGGTTTATACAAAGGAACAACTTACGATGTTGAGCTCAACAGCCTTTGCAAACCTCGTAAAGATGCCAAATTTTGCGGTTGACATAGGCTTGTTAGAGGATTTAATAGATAGATATGTCGATGAAGACATATTTCTGCTGGCCAACGGAGAGGAGAGAAGGATGACAGTAGATGATGTGGGGATAATTCTAGGTATCCCCAGCAAAGGTATAGAAATAACACAAAGGAAAGATTCTGACATAGTAAAGTCGATATGGCAAGAGTTTGCCAAGGCGACTTGTAAAAATAGAAATGAAGGTGAGACCTCAAAGAAGTTGAGAGAAAAAGATGTCCTGCATAAGGACAACTTAACAAAACTTTGGAAATAATATGCCAAGACCAACAATCCAGCGGACAATACAAATATGTGCCGTGCGTGGATGTTGCACCTGCTGGCAACGTTCCTAATCCCAGACACTAGCTATGCACACCAATCTACATTATCCACTACCTAGATGATGTCACTGCCACTGGGCAGATGAATTGGGCAAACTTGGTGCATGGGAGTATCTTCAAGAATATGAAGATGCTGAAGGCGAATATACAGCTAAGAAGGAAAGGAGATAAAGGGGCTAAGAACATCCTGTACACAACAGTCTGTGTCATGTGCCTATGCGTAAGTGAATAAAATCATATTCATCTACATTGATTAAATATTGACTATGGGGGGGCAGTTACATATGCATTATATTTTCTATATATTACATGCAAGTTTGGGCATATGAGATGACAAAGATGGCAAAGCCAACATTCCTTGATTCCAAGCCAAGGATAAAGAAGTGGGCTGTGTCGGTCGTGAAATTGATGGAATTAGGGGAAGTGGACACTAAGGATGTAAGATTATCTAATCTTTGTTACAAAATCTAATATACAACATAATCATACATGTTTCATTTTGTGACACATTATTTTTAATTATATGTTGGACATGTTTGTCAAATGATAGTGGTAGACCAGGGAGATGATTGGCAGGTTGCAAAATCATCGAAGGACATGCCAGAAAAATGTACGACAACAACCAATGAGGCACCAGCAAAGCCAATCATCGAAGAGGGAGACACTATTGACACCTCCACCCTAGAGATAAGAATCCAAATGTTAGAGGAGGAGCTCAAAATGCATAAGGAGATCTGCACAAGAATAAGTGTTGAGAAATTCACAGAGCTACAATTGGAGAATAAAAGGCTAGAAGAAAGAATAGCCAAGTTAGAAGAAGAAAATAAAAATCTAAAAAGAAAGTGGGAAGATGAGGGTGACAAATCACAGTCACCTGAAGGTGGATTCAAAGAATTTGTAGAGGGTTTTGTCTCGGTGAATGTAGATGAACCGAAAGACACACCGACAAAGGATGTCGACCCACCGACGAAACGAAGAAGGTTGACCCTCGGAAGAAAATATGTGGAATCAGAAGATCATAGTGAGGATAGGAAAAATGTTGATGAAGAAGAGAAGAAAGAAACAAAAGACAACAGTTCTGAACAACCAAAGTTTGCAGAAGATGCAGACCAAAAGAAACAAGAAGAAGGGAGCAAACAGCCGGAGAAGATAGTAGAAGAAGTAGAAGGGCAGAAGAAGCCCAGAAGAAGATTGAAGAAGAAGAAGACGATGGAAGAACTAAAGATAGGAAGCATAGAGAAAAATGTGAAGAAAAGAAGGGAGGAAAAGATAAGTTTCATCTCCTTTCAAGTATATCATAACTGCAAGTAATGCTTGAGTAACTGAACCTAAAGCTTGAGTAACTGAACCTAATGCTTGAGTAACTGCACGTAAGACTTGAGTAACTGAATATAATGCTTGAATAATTGAACATAATGAATGAGTAACTGAATGTAATGCTTGAGTAACTGAATGTAATGCTTGAGTAACCGAGAGTAATGGTTGAGTAACTGATAGTAATACTAAACTAACTTGGGAAAAATGAAGATTGATTCTAACATGGATTGCTCTATTGTTGTTGACAGCACAAGATGTCAAACTTCATAGGTTTTGAACATTTCAAAACAAAAGAAGCCAAAGAAATTGTCCATCACTTCATGGACAACATAGAAGAAATGTAAGAGAAGTGGTTATTGTCAAGTGTAAAATGATAAAACATTAATGTTTCAATATCCAACTCGTATGTATAACATCTATAAAAAAATTTGGCAGGTCAAAATGAGAATGGAAATTCAATGAAGACACTTGGTGCACGGGGAAGGACCTCGCCGCCCTCCTGTACAAGGATCAAATGACACAATCACCTGTAAGAAACAAGACCGTAGTGTAACTCTTTGAAATAGATAATTTGGATTGCTAAACTGATAAAGCTTTTGGTTTTATTCAGGTTCTCGACTGCTTTGTATAGATGCTCAAGGAGAGCACAAGCAAGCGGAGGAGGAAGGGGTTGACGTGGCACTGCATGAGCACTTATGCTCATGTAAGACAAATAAACTTTGTATACAAATTTGCATGAAATTACTATATAGAAACACAAACTGAAACTTATAGATGTGAATTTTAAACTCTACATTTGCAGCAAAAGCTATCATTTAATATTGAGGACATCACCTTGGAGCAGATAGACATGCTATCTCCACAATTCAACGTTCCAATGAAAGATTGGGATGCAATGGACTCGGTGTTCACAATACTAAACAATGACAACCACTAGCACTTGTATGAAGCAAGTTTTAGGGATGGAGCACACCGGTCTTATAATTCAATGAGTTGGAGTAGCAACTCAAGAAAAGAATTCAATAGATGGGTAAGTGATCTATAAACATTAAGTATATTATAAGTGGATTGAAAGGATTAATTATATTTAATTGATGATGAATAAATGTCTTGTTTTTTTAATGCAGGTGGGTATAGTGCACGAATTCTTTACGGGTGCACCGTAAAAGGGAAGCCAGTTGTCGCAGTGGGAACAGGAGTACCCAATCTGCCCACAGCAGGAAGAAGACTCACTTGATTGTGGGATCTTCGTCATGAAGTACCTAGAGTTCCTAGTCAATGGAAAAACTATGGACTTCACCTACAAAGACATACCGACAATAAGGGCTGATGTTTTTCACCGAATGATGGCAAGGGGGCAGCTACAACCTCTGAGAGATGATGAAAAAGATGAAAGCGAAGACATCAAAGAAGGTATATCTGATGATAACAAGGAAGGAGAAGCTGAAGCTGATAAACAACAAGAAATAGAGAAGAATGAAGAAACAACAACAAAAATGGATGCAGAACAGATCTCAGAGGAAGAAATAGTTACAAGCCTTGATAAATGGCTAAAATAAGAACAATAGCCTTCTGTTATTCTGTTGTATAAGTTGTGTATAGCTGAATGTATAGCTGCTCTTGAATGTACAACTATTAAAAGTCTGAATTTACAACTGATCTTGATGTACTGTTGATCTTGATGTACATGTCATCTTGAACAATATTGATTTTACCCTTATATTTTGGCTAAATGTACATCTGATTAAAATGGATTATTTATTAGTGTGCTGCAAAAAGACTGAATGTACAGCTGATCTTGAATGCTTCGAATACATTTATGGTGTGAATGCTTATGTTCTTGAATGCTTTAAATACCTTTATGCTTTGAATGCTGTAAGAGTAACTCTGAAACTACTACGAGTAACTGAGCTGAAAGTAACACAATGCTTGAGTAATGCTTGATTAACCGAGAGTAATGCTTGAGTAACAGAAAGTAATGCTTGAGCAACCGACAGTAATGATTGAGTAACATAACAAACACTTTGAGTAACTGAAAAAACCCAGGGATTAGCTCTTGAGTAACTGAGAGTAGTGCTTGGGTAACCGACAGTAATGGTTGAGTAACTGAAAAATCACTGCGGGTAACTATCACAACCCTGGAGTAACTGAAAAACACTATGAGTAACTAGAAAATGACTGCGAGTAACTGAAAAAGGACTACGAGTAACTGAAAAAGGACTGCGAGTAATTGAAAAAGGACTACGAGTAACTAAAAAAGGACTGCGAGTAACTCAAATAGCCTGCGAGTAACTGAACAATGTGAGTAACTGTCACAACCGCTCCGAGTAACTGGAAAAACACTGCGAGTAACTCAAAATAACCTGCGAGTAACTGAACAACCCTCTACAAGTAACTGACCAAACATTGCGAGTAACTGAACAACCCTCTGTGAGTAACTAAACAAACACTGCGAGTAACTAAACAACCCTCTCCGAGTAACTAAACAAACAATGTGAGTAACTGTCACAACTGCTCCGAGTAACTGGAAAAACACTACGAGTAACTCAAATAGCTTGCGAGTAACTGAACAACCCTCTACGAGTAACTGAACAAACACTGTGAGTAACTAAACAACCCTCTCTGAGTAATTGGAAAAATAATGCGAGTAACTAAACAACCCTGCAAGTAACTGAACAACCGCTCTGAGTAACTGAACAAACACTGCGAGTAACTGAACCAACACTGCAAGTAACTGAACCAACGCTACGAGTAACTGAATAAACGTTGCGAGTAACTATATCAACACTGTGAGTAACTGAACAACCGTGCGAGTAACTGAACAACAAACATATATTGGCGACAACCATACGAGTAACTGAACCCTATGCGAGTAACTGGACAACCATGTGAGTTACTGAACCCTCTCCGAGTAACTGAAAAAACACTCCGAGTAACTGAAAAAAACTCCGAGTAACTGAAAAAGGACTACGAGTAACTGAAAAAACATTGCGAGTAACTGTGACAATACTGCGAGTAACTATGACAATATTGTGAGTAACTATATAAATACACATATATATTTATATATATACATGTATATATATATTATACTTAAGTATGTTGTAATCCTAATACAATTAAGTTTATTGTCTTTGGATCAAGATCTCAGATCTCAAAAAAATGCTTCTTGTTAGTAATGTTAGAAACTATCACATCACATGGATGTGACCCTGCTATCTTTCATTACCTCCCTGCTCTGGTCCCCTATTTTTGATTTCTCTAATCCTCTTATGGCCTCACCTTGCAACAAATTGTCTCATTAATTCAATAGTTGACTTCTCAAATCTTCTTCCTCTATTTCTCTCTCCTACAACATTGAATTTTTCTCATTCCCCTTTCCCTCCATACAATACCAATAGGCATCAATGACATGCCCCCTTCCACCCCAATAACAAACACCAAAGACAGTTGGCAATCGTCTTGGTTAACGAATCCTACAATTGGTTGATTGTTACCCTAAGTTTCAATACTTGGGACTCTAGGATTTTCCAGACCTTCAACATTTTAGGAAAGGTAGAGAACAATCAACTTGTAGAGGTTTCTACAGACAAGAACCCATCTCTCCCAAAAACTACTGTGCTTTTGAATAATTGCAGTTGCTAAACATCGGCTTTCCTTTTATACAATCCCCCTTCTTCTCTTACAATGATCACTAACCTCTGTAAATCTGTGAACAAGCACCTTCTTTGAGTGCTCAATTTCTTCACCATGTTGTCTCTCTTTTGATGTGGAGTTTATTTGGAGTTTTGTATGAACATGACCTCATTAAACAAGATTGAGATTCCAGCCTAGTTTCACTTATACAAGTACCCATAGGCCTTAGATTTATATATGTTTAAAAAAGATATTTGTAACTTTTTCTATGTACATGCAATTTGGTTTCCAAAATGGTTGTGGATTTTTTTAATCAATGTGATGATTTGTAACTTCAGTTGAATTTTCTATGAATTTTTTTTACATTTTATACCTATTTTTATACCTGAATAAGCAATGTATTTTTTAGACTCTAAGCCACCATGTCAAACTAGATATTATCTACTTACATGTAGGATGTTGAGTTCTTCATTCTTTTTGTTTAAGGAAGTTGTTGGTTTTTATTGGGAATAAATACTTAAATGTTGTGAAGATGTTCATCTATCCATATCTAGCAAAAAGAAACCAGTTATATCAAACTCGATGGATTCTATAACTACTAATCAATCTTCCAACTTAAGCCAACCAAACCATATTCCATACATTTATGCATT